>VXBP01008888.1:0-15477 GCA_013400115.1 Rhinopomastus cyanomelas
ACATTTACCAACTTCCAATCATCCGGGACCTCCCCTGTCATCCATGACTTCTGGTAAATCATGGAGAGCAGTTTAGCAAGGTCATCTGCCAGCTCTCTCATCACTCTGGGGTGAATCCCATCTGGTCCCATGGACCTATGGGGATCCAAATGGATCAGCAGGTCTCTAACCAGTACCTCTTGAATAACAGGGGAACTACACTTCACCCTGTCCCTGTCTGCCAGCTTAGATGACCGGTCATCCTGAAGACAGTCTACCCTGTTGTTGAAGACAGAGGCAAAGGAGGCATTAAGTACCTCTGCCTTATCCTCATCTGCAGTTATTAAATTTCCCTCCATATCCAGTAGGGAGTGGAGGTTATTACTACCCCTCTTTTTTCCATTGATGTACTTGTAAAAGCTCTTCCTATTGTCCTTAACAGAAGTGGCCAGCCTGAGTTCCAGTTGGGCTTTTGCCTCTCTACTTTTCCTCCTACACGACCTGACAATTTCATGATACATGACTAACACTAAACACTCATATCAGTATGGTCTTTATTTTACCTATCTTGATCATAAAATAACACTAATACATGTTTTGGATTTGTCTTTTATGAATATTCAGGTCTTTTAAAATATATTCTACATGTGACATAAAAGGATATTACCTTGGATTTTAAAATATCTATAAATATCTCTATGGCTGCACCAAATTACTGCTAAGGTAAAAAAGACAGTGTAATAAAATTTATTATTGCACTTTGAAAAATTCACTGTGATTTTTTAAATTTTAATTAATTAATTAGTTTATATTTGGTTTGTATCTTATTATTTCCTTAACTTGCTACTGCTAAGCATGTACAATGATTACAAGTATAGCAATATTTATTTCTTTAAACCTTATTTTAATAATATTGTAATATTTTCAATATTTAACTATTTCCACATAATATTTTATAACATTCTAAATCTGTCAAATAAATTTTACTTGGTATCAATTGTCCTCTGAAGCCACGAAAATAAGACTATGGTATTCTTTCAGAATGCTTGCATCAGACAGCTCAGAGATTATCACTGGAAAATTAGTTACTCACAGAACTGAAAAATCTAGGGGCTGAATTTTTTGGGTTAAAATTCCGGTTTGAATCATAGGCTTCAAGAGCTGCCTTCCTAAATAAACATGATTAAAACATAAGTATAAGCCAAAACAAGTTCTGACATTTAACACAGTAGATATGCAATGTTAAATGAATGGGACAGAAACTAGGGAAAGAGGTAAAGTAATTGGAAATTCCATCTGTGCAACAACATAGAAACTAATATGATATGAGCTATATTCCACTAAAGCCTAGAACTACACTCCGTTTAGCTTCTTCTCCCACCATATGCATAACTCTTATACACAAGAATGCATGTCCATGCCATTTTGTTTTCCAAAAGGGAAGAGTATTTTTCCCAGGCCTTTTTATTGTTCCATGTGAATGTTTTTCCCTACTGGAATTATATAAACAAAATATTAAACATACATAATGTATAAACGGAAAGATTTTTTAAAAGCGTTTTGCTTTCTGATAACTTATCAGTCAAGTGTGTCACTGTCTCAAATTGATCACCCTGTTATCAATATTCTACAGTTACTTCCACACTGTCTTGAATGAAAACTCAGTATCATAGATGTACATTTCATATCACTTCATATAGCTTCTAATATTATTTATATGAGAAATGTGAAAAGAACTGAGAATGAAACATTCCAGCTGTTCATAGAGTTTGTCAATAGACCCCTTTGGGAACAGCCCTCAGGGACAAGGGAGAAAAACACAGCTGGCAGATCTTTAGAGGATGCTTCCCATGTAGTACATGAGCTCTTGATTGCCAGGTGTAAGTAATCACAGAATTCTCGGTGTTGGAAAGAACCTCAAGAGATCATCAAGCCCAACCCTCCTGCCAAAGCAGGACTGTCTAAAGCACATTGTACAGGACCGCTGCCAAGAGGGTTTTGAATATCTCCAGAGAAGGAGTATTTCCAGGGATGGAGGCGAGACTAACCTGCTTATAGTTTCCCAGGTCATACTTCTCATACTTCTTGCCCTTCTTGAAGAGTGTAGTGACATTGACTGTCCTCCAGTCCTGAGGCACTTCTGTTCTCACAACATTTCAGTGATTTTGGAAAGTAGCTTGACTGTAACCTATGCCAATTCCCAGCACTCATGGGTGCATCCTGTCAGGGCCCACTGATTTATGGTTGTCCAATTTTGCTAAGACTAGGTCATCCTCTACTAAGGGATAGTCTTCTTCTCTCCAGACCCTGTCTCTTATCTCCATGTCTCAGGCTTCCTGAGGGTTGGCTTTCCAAAGCAAAGAAGGCATTCTATAATTCTGCCTTCTCTGTGTCTTCCACCACAGGGTACCCATCTCACTCACCAGAGGATCCACATTTTCTCTAGTCTCACTTATTCTATTGATGTATTGGGAAAAATCTGTTCTAATTGTCTTTGATAGCTCTTGCCAGATTTAATTTCAGATGAGTATTAGCTTTCCTTTTTGGATCCCTGCATGTTCTGACAACATTCCTATTTTTCTCCCAAGTTGCCAATCTTGTTTTCCACATTCTGTGTATATGTTTCTTCCTTCTGATTTTTTTCCAGAAGATCCTTACTCATCCATGCAGGTGTCCTGCATCCTGTGCGTGTTTTCTTACTCATAGGGATGCTTCAATCTGGACCTTGGAGGAAGCAGTGTTTGATTACTGACCAGTTCTGGAAACCTGACCCAGAGCCCAAATTTACCCCTTCTAAAGTCTAGGGTTGAAATCCTGCCTGTTTCTTCTTCCTTGCAGGACACTGAACCCCACTTCATGGTCACAGCTCCCAATATCTACATCACCAACAATGTCCTTCTTTATTAGTTAATACAAGGCCCAACAGTGCATGTCTCCTCCTCCTAGCTTCCTCCACCACTTGTATTAGAACATTATCTTCAAGGTACTTGCAAGAACCACCTGATCAGGAAGTAAGGACGTCAAATGATCAGCATGGATGAGTCAAGGCATGCTGGTGAAAATAAAGATCAAGAAAGAGAGGTACCAGCAGTAGAAGCAGTAGTAGTATAAGGACACTGCTTGGTTATATAAGAAGGAGGTCAGGAATGCATAGCTGGAATTGAACTAGGTAAGCAAATGTTGCAGTTTGAAATCTTAGATTTCTTGCCTGAGACATTGGGAGGTTGCAAGCTGAGTTTTTGTGTTCTGCAAACAGGAAAGTGCTTGGAGCTTCTGGTTTCAGTTTTCTGGCTCCTCCTTCTTCTTCACCTACATTTTGTCTTGGTTTGGGGAGGAGAGAAAAGCATAGACCCATCTTGCCCTGGGAATGTGGTGAGTAAGGAGAAATAGTGATATCTCAAGGATCAGTGGAAGGAAGGTTTTGTCTGAATTCCATTGTTTGCTGAAGTGGAGAGAGTTCTTGCCTTGTTCATGGCCATAGGAATTAGTGCACTGCAAATAAGGGATTGGCATGGAAGCATGTGACTTCAGAATCCCTGCTGACACTGAGGGATGTGGACATGGATGGAACAGACTTTTCATTTCCTCAAGAAGCAAGAAATGCTAGAAGCAAGAACTTGTTTTCACTTTCAGGGGTTGGAGAGTGCAGTTTGTGTCAGCTATATGATGACATGTGATTAATCTCCACATGCTTTTGTGTGGGGTTGTTATGTGGAGTGAATTCTTTGTGGGCAGCTTTATATGGGGTAAATTAAATGTGTCTTGCTTTTTTCTCCAAATCAAGTTAGTTTAATTTCTTGCCTGCAATTTATAAGTGGTTTTCAAACCCTCCTTTTTTGTTTTTGTTTTGTCCAATTAGATAAATAATTAAATTAATTGGTCAATTTAATCTCAGAATAAACCCCCTGACAGCAGATCAGTCAGTCCCATCTCTGTGCCTAGCAAGATCATGGAGCAGATACTCCTGGAAAATGTGTTAAGGCACATGAAAGATAAAGAGATTATTGGTGACAGCCAACAAGAGTCATTTAAGGACAGATCATGCCTGACAAAATTGGTGGCCTTCTCAATAAGATGTGTGTGAGGGAATAAGGTAAAGCAAATGACATCATCTACTTGAACTTGTGCAAGGCATTAGACACCATCCTGCATGACATCTTTTTCTCTAGAATAGTGAGACAATGCCTGGATGGTTCCACTCAAAGAGTCATGATCAACATTTCAATGTCCAAGTGAACATCAGTTATGAGTGGTGTTCCTCAGTGGTATGTTTTGGGTCCAGTGTTGTTTAATGTCTTTGATGTCCACATGGAGGGTCCATATCAAATGCACCCTCAGCGCATTTGCTGACAACACCAAGATGTGTCATGCAGCTGACAAGCTGGAGGAAATGGACGCCATCCAGAGGGACCTTCATGGATTGGGTCTGTTAAAGTTGCATAAGGTTTAACACATCCATGCGCAAGGTCTTACATCTAAGGTGAGGTAATCCCAAGCGCAAAAACATTATGGTGGTGAATGGACTGAGTTCAAAGGACGACTTGAGAGGGTGTTGGTGGATTAAAAACTTGACATAAATTGGCAATACATGAGTGCAGCCCAGAAGACCAGCCATATCCTAGGCTGTATCAAAATAAGCATCATAGCCAGGTCAAGGGAGGAGATTCTCCCTCTCCACTTTGCTCTTGTGAAATTTCACCTGGATTTCTGTGTTCAGTTCTGGAACCTCCAATACAAGCAAGACATGGCATTTGGGATTGAGTCCAGAGGAGGTCTGCAAGGGTGATCAAAGTGCTGGAGCACAACTCTTATGAAAACAGTTGAGAAAATTTGAACTGTAAACCCTGGAGAAGGGAAGGCTTCAGTGGCACCTTGTAGAAGACCACCAGTATCTGAAGGGGCCCTATGGGAAAGATGGAGAACACTTTATGAGGAAGTCTAGTGATAGAACAAGTAGAATGATTTTCAAACTCTAAAAGAGTAATTCAGCTTAGATCTCAGGATTAAATTCCTCACTATGAGGGTGGTGAGGCACTGTTGCTCAGAGATGCTGTGGAAGCCCCCTCCCTGAAAGTGTTCATGACCATATTGGATGGGGCTCTTGGCAGCCTAGACTACTGAGAGCTGTCTCTGCCTATGGCATGGGGATTTGAACTGTACGATCTCTGGGATCCCTTTGAACCTGAGTCATTCTATGTTTCCAAGGGAAACAAAGAATAATAAGAAGTGTTTCTAGAGCTGTATCAGAAAAGGAAGTTGAAAGAAAACATGACCCCTCTGATGAGCATGACTGATAAGCTAGTGTCCGGCAGGAGAAGGCTGAGCAGGTTGAGTTTGACAAAAGACAACAAGAGTTTTGTCCCAGTCTTCTTTAAAAACTCCTTGTCACACCTCTCAAGGTAAGGAACATGATAGGAACTGGGGAGTTAAAGTCCCTGCAACTGTAAGAGAAAATTATGTTTGTGAACACCTGAGGAACTTGAACACATATTAAGTCTCTGGGATCCAGCAAAATGCTTCCCATAGTCTTGAGAGAATTTGCTGATGTAGTTGCCAAGCCACCCTCCATGATTATTTGAAATGTCCTGTCACTCAGGTAAAGTATCTGGTGACTAAAAGAATGAGTACCTATTCAAAATGCACACATTTTTAAAAGGCATAGAAGAGATATAGGGGACAACCCTGGAATCTACCAACTTGCCAGCTTCACCTTTGTGCCTAGGAATATCATGAAACACATTCTTCAAGAAGGCATGCTAAGCCACATGAAGATTAGGGACGTGACTTGAGACTCCTAGCACAGGTGGCTTTATCAAGAGTCATCCTGCCTGAGCAACTTGTATTACGGACTGGCTACATCAACAGACAAATGAAGAACTGTGGATGTCACCTATCTGGAATTCTTCAAGGCCTCTGACATAGCCCCTTGCAATATCCTTCTCCATAAATTGAAGAGGTATGGATTTGATCCATACCTCTACCATGGGTAGTTCAATGGATGAGAATATGTTGGATAGTCATAACCAGAGGGCAGCGGTCAATGACTCAATGTCCAGATGGAGATCAGTGACCAGTGGTGTCCTGCAGTGTACTGAACTGAGAACAACGCTGTTAAATGTCTGCATCAATGACACAGACAGTGGGATCAAGGACACTGTCTCTCAGCAAGCTTTCACCTAACCCATAAGTAAGCTTGAGAAACAGTCCCATGTGAACCTCATCAGGTGAATGACAGGGCAGTCCCTGGTATTAAAATGGACTGGGGATGATGGGAGTGACAGAAGCCTTGCAGAGAAGGACTTGATACTAGTGGAAGAAAGGAAGTTCATGGGCATATGCACTCACAGCACAGAAGGTTAGATGTATCCAGGCATCATCAGAAGTACTTTATAGTACTTGTTTGGGAGGACACATATTGCATGAAAATGGAGCTGACAGCAATGTCTTCACATGTATTACCATACGCATTTTCAATTATAGTTTGAGCAGCTCTGCATTGTATATATTTCGTCTAATATGAAGCAAGGTACTTTACTGAAATATGTTTTTAGCTCTCAAAAAAGAAATACATGAAATACAGTTGGTCCACTGCTGCTGTCGTGATATTGTAAACCTGGAATGTTTATATGACAGCAAAATAAGGCCAAATATTTCAGATGCTCAAATCATTATTTCTTGATTTTACTTTGTTATCAAAAAGCATTTATTAAAAGTGCTTTAGGGAACACAAGAAATGAAATATGTAAGCCATCTACTACTCTATGGGAGGAGGCAGGTATCGGTGTATTTTTCAAATATTTGAATATTTAGCAGGAACATTAAATCTTGTATTGAACATAAGCATATATTTCCAGCCTACGAAATGTATCCAATGCAAATTTCAGTACTTCTTCTGCATATTCAGTTCTGGAGAATCAGCGCCTTTTTGGTAGTGAATGAAAAAGTGAACGAGCAAAAAGCTGCGTAAGTGTGGATGCAGCATCTATGTCAAATGTGCCTTGGAAAGAAATAGGCATGCAAGTTTTCCTATTTCTCTGTTGAATTTTTATGTCACCAGCTCCTTTCTTGGAAAACATATCAAAATATTTCATGAATATTTTGAGATTTTTTTCTTCAGAACTGTTTCAAAAATATTGGGAGATTAATGTAGATTTATGAATAAGAGAGTTCAGCAGATTGAGTTGTTAACTTACTGGTGTTTGATTCAGCAAAAAAATGATGATTTCAACTATAGCAATTAAAAGCATATATTTTATGAATGTAATTTTGGTGATCGGCCCTGGGTATGGGCCAGATGTCCACCAGATCCTCTCTGGTAATGTCAGAGGTTGGGTAGTTTTTCACTTCTTGTTTAACGTCTCTCACTTCTTCTGATTTCTTAGTCCAAGTACCAGTGTCTTGATCACTTTCTTCCTTACCTTCCTCTTTCCATATCAACAGTGATACAGAACAATTGATCTTCTTGTCCAGTGTTTGTTCTTTTTGACTGGGGCAACCACTGTACTTATGGTTCAGATTCCTGTCTCAACCACTGTGTTCTCAGCTGAAGTTTGGATACCTGCCTCAACTACACTCCACTGAGAGAGCTAAACTGTGACTTTATTGTCACACACCAGGCCCCAATGCAGTGCTAGAAGCTGTTTTCATTGGGGAAGGCAAGACATCATTCTATCAGATGGCACATCAGTTTACCAGGACTGCTTGTGTCTTTTGAAATAAAACCCTAGGCTGTCGAAGGAATGCACCCAACACACACCCTGCCACCTAGGGACCAACTGCCAAAAGACACACTGCTGTATCACCTCACCCAGAAGTTGTTCTTTTACACCAGGATAAGACCAGATTTTGCAGGGGTTTTTTTTGTTGGGTATCTTGACCTTCTTATCTGACATTACCAGCCTTTCAGTCATGCATATCTGAGGGGGTACACTTTGTTTGACCTTCCTTTTCTTAGACATACCTCTAGAAACCTTTCTTATTGTACTTAATGTCACTTCCAGTGGTGTCTTGGTCTTCCTGACTTCCTTCCTGCAAAACTGGGAAGTGTCCCTATACTCTTCCCAGAATACCTGTTCTGCTTCCACTGCCCATACAGTCTTTCTTTCTCTCTCATTTCACCCAAAGTATTGACTCAGCCATGTCAGTCTCTTACCTTACTTTCCTGATTAGTTACATCTGGGGATCAATAGCTTATATTCTATATGGAAAGCATCCTTAAAAAAGTTCCAGCTGTTTTTTGATCCCTTTTACCTGAGGGCTGTTCTCTGAGGAGTCCTATTGACAAACTCTATGAACAGTCTGAATGTTGCTTTCCTAAAATTCAGGGTCGTGACTATATTCTTTGTCTGACCCAAATGCCTCAGGTCTGTGAACTTCATGAGAATATGGTCAGTGCAGTGGATGGATGAGCTCACTTCCATTGGTGATGATCAGGTCCAATATCCCCACTGATGGGGCTGTCCATTACTTGGCTGAAGAAGTTATGCTTACTGCATTCAAGGAGTGGATTTCCTACAGCTTGCTATGGCACTTTTACAGCAGATGTTGGAGTGCTTGAATCCCCTCAGCCAGACAAGAGTCTGAAAACTTGTTGGCTGCTGCAGCTGGAGTAAGAACACTTCAACAATAGGCTCTTGTTGATCAGGTGACCTCTAATAGACACTAGCTATAAAGTTCCCCCTATTGTCTTGGTCTCTAATCCCTACCCATAACATCTGTCTCTATTCTATCAAATTCTTCCTAAAGCATGCACTCAAAGTGAAGTTTTTACTAATAGTCTCCTAGGCATTCTGAACTGATAGTTTGCTGCACTGCCACAAAGGCATGCATCTATAGAACAGATGGAAGAAGAAAAGCAATAAACAATGTAGCAGCCAGGCAATTTTCATTAATGTCACAAATTACCCAATTCTTTTTCTATAACATGAAATACATCAACTTTAAAAAAAACAACACATAGTATGAAATGTACTTAAGCAAATATACTGGTTCTAGCTGTTCTAGCTGCTACACCAAAACTTTTTCAGGAATTTTGTTTTCACTGTAAAACGATAGACTGTGATTGAAAAGCAGAAAAAGAAGCTTGATCTCTCTGTAAAAGTAGCTTGCTTGTACTATTCTTTAATTTTTCCTCTGTTTCTCATTGTAGTTTCTTTGAACCAATAGAATAGAAAGCTTTTATCACTATAAGCAAGTATTTAACTTTTATACAAATTTGCTGTTGTCATGGAAAACTGGTATGGATTTTTACATAATGGAAAATTATGGATTGATTCAGTAAACATCAATAACAATCTGAGTTCATATAGTTGGACTTCAAGATTAAAACCAGTAATTTTACTGAGCAATTAATGCTGTGATTGTATCTATCAAGTCTTTTCAAATAGAGCATTGTACATAGTTTCTTTCAGACTTAGTATATGTAGAAAGTAGTTGAAAGCAGTAGCCATTCTGAAAACTGCCAGTATTTCAAACTCATCTTCATTTAACATTGCAAACATCTATTCAAAATTTTATTGAAAATAGCAACAATTATGAGAACTGGAATCAATATTGTTTATTATTTCTTTATTACTCTCATATCACATCAAGCTGTCAAATTTGACAAATATTTTAAAGAAAAAATTTGGTTACGGATTACGTAAACTGTAGTGTTTCACTGGCGTTCACATTAGTCAAACATAAACAATGCAAAAAATAGAATGTCTCTAAATCTCCTTATTTTATTTGAAATGAAGATTACATTTTAAAATGAGATATTCATAAACTTAAGTATTTATAAATAAGGTTTCCCGTGTTCCTGTTGTCTTACTACATGAATTGTGTGTTTTCACTCCTTTCAAAATTATCAGTATTTTCAGGAGTCTTCCTTGCACTCTGCTTGCAATTGTTCATTATGGAGTTAACAGACAAGGCCTAGCAGTAATGAAAGTTGATTTTTTAAATACAAGAAATACAGACAGTATTTCTTTCCACATAGTACCTAGCTGCTTTTGAAAGCACAGTTGTTAACAACAGCTCTTGATTCAAGTATGGTTGTTTCCTGAGTGGCTGTCTGTTTTGTAGGAATTTTCCTTCTTATTTAGTTCACCCCAGCAAGATTATTTCTTAGAATCATAGAATCATAAAATCATTAGGGATTGGAAGGGACCTCAAAAGATTGTCTAGTCCAATTCCCCTGCCACAGCAGGATCACCTAGACAAAGTCATAGAATCAGTCTGGGTTAGAAGGGACCACAGGATCATCCAGTTCCAACTCTGTGCCATGGGCAGGAACACCCCACCCTAGATCAGGCTGGCCAGAGCCTCATCCAGCCCAGCCTGCGTGTTTGGAATTTCTGGGATTGGTGGAAGTGAAAAAATAAGCTTGTGGAAAATAAGAAATGAATGACATAAAAGTCTTGAAGAACCCTGAATTACTTTCTTTACATGTCAAATCTACAGTGACCCAGGACTCAGGAAAATCACAGGTGAAAAAAGAAGACTATACACCACTACACTCATGCAGGCAGTTTTAAATACACCGGGAATCATGAAGCTGCAACAGTGTTAATTAAAGTTAGGTTTTTTAACTCCATAATGAGACTAGGAAAAACCTTAAAATCCTAGGTGTTTTCTCCAGCTCATGTATAAAGTATAGTATAGATTATTTTTTAAAATCAATCTCTAAAATAAAAGATTATGTATAGTTGTAACCATTTCGTGTTTTAAAATACTCGCAGAACAGGACAGGCTCTGACACGGTAATTTTGAGGTTAGAATTTGGAATGTAAGTTTAATATTGCATTGGTTTACTCTTGTTCTGAACTCTTACACGTCTTAAGTTTGGATTTTGTTTTGGTTTGTGTTTTTCTTTCAGTAAAAGTTTTGGGTCTTAATAAAGATTAGTTTATAACAATCTCTGGAAGAAACAACAACTGAGAGATTAGTTTTGGATTTTAAGATCAGTCTATTTCAGTGAACTCTTCAAATTTCATTTAAAAAAGTCTCTTTGCAGACTTTAGTTGTAAGTTAATAATTTTTTTGAAATTCAAAAATGTTGCAGAAGCAGAATTTCAAATGGAGGCTTATTTTCTGGTGCTTACTATCACTGCCCTCTCTGTGAACAGCAATTTTAATTCTTTCTTGGTGTTTATTTTTTTATATGAATTTGTTCTCTAAGAGGAAGAAGAAAAGTGAAAGTAGAAGTCTTTCTATAATCTGAAATTAAAAGACGTTCATTACTAAAACAGGCCAATTTCATTCCTTGTTTCTTGATAATTTATTAAATGTGTATATTAAAATACAGTTACAAAAATAATTTTTTCATCAAGCAGAATCAAAACATAGGAAAAGGAAAATTTACATGTTTGGCAAGTAAGGGCAAGGGGATTGTTGTTTTCCTCAGCACACAATAGCTTTTCCCTTCACTCTTTTCCTTTCCCTGAGTTTACATTTGCCCCCATAAGGAGTTCACAAACCTCATAGCAGATAAAACTATTTGTTTCATTTATTTCATGTGAGAAATGGATACTTACTAGTGCTCAGTGAAATTACTGGTTATGCTGGGAAAAAAACAAGTTCACAAGGCCAAATACCAATGTGATGTGTTGATCTCAACTAACAGCCAGATTCATCCAGCTGCCCAATTACACCCACCACTACCAACAGCAAGACAGGACAGGAAATTAAGAAAAACAAGAGCAAGAAAGCTTGTGGGTCAATATAAAGACATAAAGATTGTTTGCGAACTATTATCATGGGCAGAACAGACTAATCTTAGAAAAATTATTGAATTGCCAAGTAAGATAAATGTAAAATAGAATAGAATTGTTTCAACAGGACAGGGCCTACAATGATCATCTAGTCCAGTGTTTATTGGTGCCTGACCAATTCAGGGCTGACCAACATTTAAAGAAAGCATATTGTTAACGGTGTTCTGAAAATGTCTTTTGAACACTAACAAGTTTGGAGCATTTGCCATCAATCTAGGAAGCCTGTTACAGCGTTTGATCATTGTTCTGGATTTGGTGAAATCAGGTTTGCTTACGGTATTCCTGCATTGAACTCTCTTCCAGCATACAAGGAGTTAACTCATATCAGCTGTGGGGATGTTTACTTTTCCCTCCTTCCAACAGCAGTAGCCTGCTGCAGTTGAGACATGGAACAATGCTTGATGCAAGCAAGTGTCGTTTATTAAGCATACAAGAGTCCTTTATATATGATTCGATACATGGTTTAACAGAATAGTGATTGGCTAACAGTTTCTTTAAACATTACTTGATTTATGCTGATTGGTGGCTATTATCACTACTACAAGGTAAGGTAAGCAAGCTACATGACTAAGCACCTATGACCCAGAACGGCCCCTGCACATTTGTCTTGTTTTCAGTTTCTGCTGTTTCTTGACCCACACCCAGAGTCCCGTATATTTTGTCTCTGTGGCTGGCTTAAGGGTTTACTCCCATCTTAATCAGGACACAGCTCGATCTTCACCAGACACAACTTGACTTGTCTGTGTTCATGGCTTTTGACCCAGAAGCTCCAGCACATTCCCGGTGACCAGGTTCTCGGTCATCAATTTAGTGATGCTGTCCGTTCATTTAGCCTTGTGGAGACCGTCAGTAGCCAGTGCAGGGGAGGTCAGTGGAGTGCAGAAGTGGAGGGGAGAGGTGGCTGCCACAGGGGACAAGTTAAGCAGTTGGAGTAGGCCAGAGATTGGGGAGTAGGCCAGAGAATTGTCCTTAATTGGGGACAGGGTGTTCCTTTTCCCCTCTTTTTGGCACCCCCTCCCTGTTTGTGTGTCTTGGGAGTCTGGTTTCGGTTTCATTTTGGCCTGTAGCACATTATGGTCTGTCCTCTTTGGCTCTCTGTCCCTTTTCTGCTTCAAACACCCTTTTCCCCCTTCTCATTTTTTAGCCTTCCATTTTATCTTCCTGCTATCTTCATCCTTTTCCTGCAAATTTTCAGACTGATGCCTAGGAAACTGCTTAAAATGAATATTTATGTTTTGCCTAGGAGATACCCAGTCTTTCCTCTCTACTCCTTTCTCGTCCATGGCTTTTAGCATCTCTTAGGAATCAGGGGGTTATCAGGTCTGGGCAGGGGGAGGGGTGGACTTGAATTGAAGCAGAACATACTTTTAAAACTCTTTTTTTCCCTTTTTCGTTTTTCCTTTCCCCCCTTTTTTTGGGGGGGAGGGGTGGTCCTACTTAATAATGTTTCTAATAAAGTTTAATATTTCTAATTCCAGTTTCCAGACTTGTGTTTACTTTACCTCTTTTCAGCCCCTCCAGAGGGTGGGAGGACATTTCCGTCTGCACGGTTGAACAGCTAATATTTTTATAGGCTAACCTGGTGCTAAACCGTGACAGTCATCCTCTCAGTTAGGAAATATTTCATAACGTCAAGTCTGAACCTCCACTGGCACAGCTTTGAATCATTTGAGAAGAAATCTGTATGCCCTCTCCACTTCCTCTTCTCAGGAACTAATAGAGAGCAAAGGTGTAACAGCTCAGTCACCTTTTCTCCAAACAAGACAAGCACAAAATCCATAGCTGTTTCTCACACCTCTTTCCTTCCAGTCTGTCATCAGTTTTATGGCCCTCCTTTTGATGCATTCAAAGACCTTCATATCCATCTTAAATCTTGCAGCTCATTACACCTTTGGGATAATTACACTTTTTGATCATGTGGTTATGCTGTTTGATGCACTCCAGGGTGTGGTTTGAGTTGAGAGGCTCCTGTTGCTCCTGCTGGCTCCAGTTGAACCCACTGACAACCAGTACTCCCATAAGTCTTTCTGTATGGCTGCTGAATACGTGTATAATTGCTTAGCCGCTCTGGAAACGATCACTTATAACTAGAAACTGATTTCAACTGTAATTTGTATACTAGAAAAATATCCACGAACAATTAGGTTCTAGCTGCTCCTTAGTCGAGTCTGTCCTGTGCTCCTACATCGTCAAGTCGGTCTTCACTGATGAAGAACTAAAACTTCCATATTCGTTGGCTGATATTTGTATCCAGTAAACATAACTCAATCACACCATGCAGGCAGGGCAACTCAATCCCCAAGCTCCAGTTTTAATTTTGGGTTTCTTTTCAACTGATGAGATTTTTTTTCCCTCTCTAGACAATGTACCTAACACAATCCTCTCGTTTCTTCCCTTCTTCAATATATTTTCACAAATATGTGACAAGTGCCTAATGGGATCGTCTGTGCACTGTAATACATCCATTAAATACTGGATCAATTGAGTTCAGTGCAAGGCAGCCACTGGTCTCTTCTCAAAGAGGCCATACTTCTGACTCCTTAATAACAAAGCCTTGACACATACATCCAATACAGACTATGTCAGTCAACACAAATTTAGACATGTTTTGTTATATATATTTTTCCTTCTGCACAATCAGTGATTTATTTGTGAGAGTTGGCTTATTTCATTTTATATGAAATAATGCCATTGTCTATTGCCTGACAACACTACTGTTGCTTTTCAAATCAAAGAGTGGGTTTACTTTTTCTTTCTCAGATGTAAATATTTCATCTTATTTTCTTAGTGTCTGTGAATATTTTTTCAGAAACTGGACCGATGACAGTATATAGTTTTAAGACTGTTTTTGTTCCTACTATTATTATAGTTCAGTGAAAGTTAGTGCACTGTAACCAGTTTTCAGAAATACATAATGTACACATGGCAAAGAAAGCAGTTTGTTGACATGCATTGATGACATTTAGACAACTTTACTAATAACTTTTATATATAAAACTAGTTTTGTTTATTTTAAAAGTAGAGTCTCAAGTTTTGTTTACAAATTAAAATTAGCCCTTACATTACTCATCTGCTCATTGGTCAGTCAGATACACAAAGCTATATGTGTGTTCATAAAAATTACTAAATTGCATATGTACTTACTACTATGATATCTACAAAATGTTACTGATCACTTGTATAAGCCCAAATCTCAGTCATTAAGATTTAGGATTTTTTCCAAGCACTACTATCTTGATAACTTGCTGACGTTAGGATTTTGCCAAGATAAATTTTAAACCACGACTTAAATATCAGAACACTTTAAATAAGTGAGTGCACAAAAACTCTCAAGTTAAGAAGCACTAGAATCTTAGAATCATAGAAACATTATGGACTGGAAAGGACCTCGAAAGATCATCTAGTCCAATCGGCCTGCAACAGCAGGATCATCAACACCAAGTCACACAGGAAAAACATCCAAACGGGCCTTGAACATCTCCAGTGAAGGACAATCCACAACCCCACTGGGCAGCCTGTTCCAGTGCTCCATCACCGTCACTATGAATAAGTTCCTCCTCAGGTTGGTGTGGAACCTTCTACGTTCCAGCTTACAACCACTGCCCCTCGTCCTATCACTAGATGACACCTAGAACAGCCCAGCTCCATCCTCCTGACACCCACCCCTCACATATTTATAGACATTAATGAGGTCACCCCTCAGTGTACTCCAAACTAAATAGACCCAGCTCCCTCAGCCTCTCCT
>VXBP01008890.1:11430-28961 GCA_013400115.1 Rhinopomastus cyanomelas
GTCACGCAGATGTTGCATGATAGCACTCATCACTATCTGTTCCATAACTTTGCCCAGAACTGAGGTGAGGCTAACAGGTCTGTAGTTTCCTGCATCATCCTTCCAACCTTTCTTGTGTATGGGGGTCACATTCGCCAACTTCCAATCATCCAGGACCTCCCCTGTGATCCACGACTTCTGGTAAATTATGGAGAGCAGTTTAGCAAGCTCATCCGCCATCTCTCTCATCACTCTGGGGTGAATCCCATCCGGTCCCATGGACCTATGGGGATCCAAATGGATCAGCAGGTCTCTAACCAGTACCTCTTGGATAACAGGGGAACTACACTGCTCCCTGTCCCTGTCTGCCAGTTTAGATAACCAGTCGTCCTGAAGACAGTGTACCCTGTTGTTGAAGACAGAGGCAAAGAAGGCATTAAGTACCTCTGCCTTATCCTCATCTCTAGCTATTAAATTTCCCTCCATATCCAGTAAGGAGTGGAGATTATTACTAAGCCTCTTCTTTCCATTGATGTATTTGTAAAAGCTCTTCCTATTGTCCTTAACAGAAGTGGCCAGCCTGAGTTCAAGTTGGGCCTTTGCCTCTCTAATTTTCCTCCCACACGACCTAACAACTCCACGATATGTGACTTGATTGACCTGACCCTTTTTCTAAAGGTGATACATCCTCTTCTTTTCGCTTAGTGCTTTCAAAATTTCCCTGCTCATCCAGGCTGGTCTTTTTCCCCTATGACTCATCTTACGACACACAGGGATGGCCTGTTTTTGTGCTTTCAAGAATACATACTTGAAGAATACCCAGATTCACTGCATGGTATCACCATGCTCAGTTGCTACTCAGCAATGGTGAGTCAGATGGATACAGATGGATGTATCAGATTCAGAAGAGATATAAAATTATGGAACTCTGTATTTGCACATGTATTTTCATTTAAAAATAATGTAGTTCATCTTAAATATGTACTTATATTAATTAATCCCTCTCTGTCATGGTTTTTCCACAGAAATCATAAATTTAACATAGTGCAAAATATTTGAGGCTAAAATAGCCATATCAACCCATTTGACTTAAGCAGAATCTGTTTAAACTTTGTGAAACAGTACAGCAGTCCACAGCTCAGCTTACAGGCAAATCTGAACTTCATATCACCTGAAAATTAGAAACTAATTGATTTTAAGTGTAGTAAACAAATAAAGAATACATTTAAGTAACAACTTGAACTGTCCATAAATTTGAGACCATTGTTAGCATCATTTAATCCAACAGAAAGTGTCTGAGAAATCTGTCTTAGAACAGATTCTAAGTTGCAAACACGTACACTTTCTTTGAGGCTGACTAGGTTCGAGTTCACTTTGTTCAAAAATCGCATGTGAATGTTCAATTACATCTGATAGAAATTAACTGCATCCAGTAGATCCTTTCTTGCAAAGAACACATCAAAATGACAAAGTCAAAATCTATGGACTGTTTAGACAAAAGTCTCTTCAAAATCACTCTCTCATGAAACCCATCAGCGTAATGTGAGCCAAGGTTTAAGTAAACAACTCCTGTATCAGGTGAAATTAGACATTTGTGTGCACGTTGTCTCTGTAAAACTACAACACTGCAGTGCAAAACCTGACTTTATCCCAAAGGATTCTCTGACCAAACTAGAAGCCTAGCCATGCTGGGACACCATTTTATATCCTCTGACACAGCTTCTGAAGATAGTCACAACCATCTGCAAGGTATAACATGACTACATGCTAGTTGTGATGAATGAAATCAAGACCACTGTTACCAGACAAATCTGGTTGGGTAACCAAAGTGAAAGTGCCTTAGGAAGCTCAAGAAGAAATTGTTACAACCTCACTTTTCTGGTCTTAGAAAGCCTTAGTTGCATAGAGAAAGCACTACAGTGAAAGCCTATGTTCAAAAACCAGTTTTGCTTCAGAGACCAAGTCAAAATCTGTATTTGATCTCTTTCTGCAGAATGGAAGGAAAAAACTCACTTTTGCAGAGGCAGCTGTGAAGTTTTGGGAGCTAAACCCTTTGGGACTGTAAACTATTTGGATACCAAAGAAGAAAGCGTCTTATTACAATAATTACTATAAATCAGGGTGTTCAAAACCCCACAAAACTACAGCATTGATTAAACATCAATATGAAGGGGAAAAGTGGTAGAGATAGATTAACTACCACTATGTCAGACAAAACAGCTAGCACTGCTCAGACAGACGCTCAAGGGCATTCCATAAAAACCCAGATAAAGATAGGGAAATATTGACACAGCTTTAATCTACTTTAACTGTGCATCTGTCTGGATGGCAGGATAGTTTATCTACAGGTTGTGTATCGGTCACCATCTAAAAACATGCACAGTTCAAACTGTTAGATACACCTCTAAACACTTGTTCATGTGATCCTAGCCTGAATAACAGCAGCACAATGGGTCACGGCTCCTATCAGAGAGGCAATGTAGATTCTATGGTGAGCTCCAGACACAACTGTCAGCCGTGAAAGGCAACAGTTCTTCATACTTCCAACAACAAATTGTATTGCAAAGTCTAAAAATTGCCATTTTCCCCAATAGGGTTTCAATTGCTTGAAAGGGGAGAGGGAATCTGAGATAAATTACCAATCAAGAAAATAATTTTCAGATTTATTTTGAGATGTTGTCTGGCAGTGGTCTGATCAGAGCTACTAGCATTGTGCTGTATTGTTAAAGCAGCTAAGCTAAGACGTCACAGATACTACCTTCCATTGAGATGTTGCCTGGGCCACCCATAGGTCATTGGTCAAGGAATTCCTAGGCCTCATAGCTACTAGAGCTGCTTGAAAAGAAGGTATGGTTATTTGGAAGTTAGGGTCTTTTTTAGAGACTCAAAGATTAAGAAGCGAAGCAGGAGATTAATGAAAGTTTCCTGAGTTTCCATGGTTTTAATTGAATATGTAAAAGCCTAGGTCCTGATCTAGCCAAAGCTTCTGGGTAAGCAGTAGACCAACCTTCTCATCATGGCCTTGGCAAAAAGAAACACAAAATCTTGCTGATTCTGGGGAAAGCAGGATGATCTGGCCAGGCAGAGAGAAGATATTCACCTCTTCTAGCCAAGTTAAAGATCAGAGCCTAGTATAGCATGACCAAATTCAGAGGGTTGTTTTGCAAGGGCTGAAACAAGAAACCAATATTTTTCTGAAATTTCTTTGTCCTAAGTGAGGGAAGGTGATACCCATCATCCCCTCTAGTAAAGATTTGCCATGTTTACCAGGCACCCAGTCACTAAGGTAGAAATGCTCCATTTTTCAAAATACCTCTGTTCATTCTTTTAATCCACTGAAGAATTTTCTCCCATTGGAAACTCATTTCATGCTGTGTAAATACTGCAGACACAAAAGAGAATTCAGAGAGAGAGGTGAAAAGGTATATTCTCAATGTTTTGTGAGACCATCAGCACTATGATCCCCCTAGATCTGAAAAATGAGTCTCTGTAAGAAGGGTGATCAACTGCTTGAGCACGGATCTGGGTTAGTTATGCCCAGATTCTATCTATGCTAGTTAGTGTATATGGTACTAAAGTAACAGTGATAACAGAGTCTCACTTTTGTATTCTCTAAACGTCAGTGTTTTAGTTTTTACTGTATTTCGACACAGTATTTTATCTGAGTACCACTTGGGCATGCATATTGTTCTTCCCCATGTATAGCGCTGGTCAATAAAATTACTTTGGTTATATTTTCCTCTATGAATTTCCTGTAATTTTTAGGTTTAGAATTTTAATCTGATACACTATTGCATTAAAGAATCTGTAGAACACATACAACAGAATAAAAATGTTAAACTAACCATCACATACCAAACTCCGGCAATTACGAGGGAGAAATAAATAGTATAACCTTTTATTCATTCCACCTAGAACATCCCAGAAATGGCTGAATGAAAGAGCTTGTTTATACAATGCATGTAGATTTTTCCATTGTTGTGTAACCACAGACAGGGCTAACTTTTCTCACAGGAAACATTAAACAGGAAAAAATGATGGCATTAATCTTAGCATGTGGAGATCTACATGCACAGTGGTGGTATCCAACTTGCTTATCTGCACTCCCACTTGACTCTACATCTGTCTAGCTATCTAGGAGAAAAATGCATCTGAAAAGCTGAATAGGCAAGGGAGTCTACATGTATTTTGCAATGTTCTTGAGAAAATTTACTAGAGACAGGTTAATATGGGATTTTTCTTGCATCTCTTTGCATTAAATAAAAATACAATGTATGCTATTTGAATATTCTGAGATTTGGGGCTTTTTTCACTAGGAACGCTGAAACATATTTGAAAGGGCTGTTGAGAACCTTGTATGCAAGGTGCCAAGGTATTCTCAAGACGGCACATAATATGAGGATTAGTACTGAGCCACAGATGTAGATTAAAAGAAAAATACAGCTTCTCATGGAACATAACACAAAAATGTTTAATGAACATGTTTGTCCAGTTGCAATCCAAAATTCAGTGTATTTGGTATTTAGTTGGAGTGATCCTTGGGGTCCTATGACAGAATGCATCAGTATGGTTCAAAGTCACAGGATGGGAGGTTAGACTGGACATTAAGAAGCATTTCTTTATTGAGAGGGCAGTCAAACACTGCAACAGGCTTCCTGGGGAGGTGGTCAATGCCTTAAGCCAGTCAGTGTTTAAAAGGCATTTGGATAATTACCTTAACAATATGCTTTAACTTTTGATCAACCTGATGGTCAGGCAGCTGGAGTAGATGATTGCTGCAGTTGTCTTCCAACTGAACTATACTATTAAGTACTTTTTGTTGAAATACTGATTTCTTTTTTTTAAATATTATCCTATCTTTTAAGGATTAATTATTGTAAGGAAAAATTTACTCACAAACATCACTGAATTTCAGAAGCCCAAGCTATTTTATTTACTATTAGGTTACTAACCTATGGAATCGTCAAAAGCAAAGTTTGATTATTTGTTTTAAGAAGTCAGCAGAAATACAGCATTAGAAAAATGTCATTTCTTGCACTGTGACTAGGACCGATGGGTAATGTCCTCTAAACCGCAATCGCTCTAGTTTAGTAACTGTGAGAACTGAATACATCTTTATAATTCAGAATCCATGAGAATTTCTAAAGCAGGATGTTTTACCTACCAAGTGATTTCTCTTTGTTGTCTGGAAGAGGAGAGTTAGCTTTCCTGCCTCATTATGCTTTCAATCGTTTTTTCTAATTTAAATCACATCCTTAAAAAAGGAAACTATTTCTTCTGTCACTGTGAAGGAAGATACTCAAGCAAAAAGCTGGTAATCCTGTATTTGAATGCCAAGACAGGAAATTCTGTATCATTGATTATACTTAACCATGGAAAGAAATTAATATTTCTGGATCAATCTTGGACCATGACTGAAAAGCAGAACAGTTGTCATGGTTAAGCGGTAAATACTCAGCAAAAGCAATGACTCTGGTAGCTCATACTCTCACCATCTGAAACAGATGTGGCACTGAAACACACCGAGCTCTCCAAAATCGTTAAGGACAATGATCTGGCAACACCACTGTGTTCAGATTTAGGATGTCCACTATACTTGTTGTTGTTAGAGAGTGTAAAAAGTAATATATACCTTCTAGCACAGACTTTTGCGTGCTGAAATTAATGAACATTGCAACACCTTTATTAGTTTTGATATTAATATGATATTCTAGACTTGTCAATACTGATTCAGGAAAACAACCTGTTTCTTGCCTTGTAACATAGTTGAATATGCTAAGCCATGAAGACACACATTTCAGAACATTCTTCTGTTTATACAAACAACTGCAAAACAATTTTTTCCCTAAAACAGAGAAACAGGCTGCATATTTTACATTGACAGGAAATCAAAGCATCTCATTTAGCATCAAATTACATAGCTTTCAACAAAGTACAACAGAATCCTTCCTTATTCAAACAGTGTGTTCCAGGGATGTGTCAGTGACCACTCCTCACAATGCAAAGGTTCATTTGCAAGTAGATTACCCCGCAGATACATCATTCAGCTATTACTGATACCAGAAAATTAATTTACGTGTCAATTACTACCAGGCTTGCTGAGCTGAAAGTAGTCCAAACCCAGTGAACCGGGCATTTTTCAGCATTTGAGCCAGATCACAGCACTTCCCAAATTTGATGACTTGAAGTGTTAAAATTTCTAGTGTCCCTATGACCCAGCACTTTCTCTTTTAAAGAGGAAGCTGGGGAATACCCAAAGCACTTAGAAACTTCTCTACATCTCTGGGCGGAAGGTGTCCAACACAAAGGTTACAGGCTATATCTTACATGAGCCCCATAGGCACGAGAAAATCACATTCTGGTGTATTTGAACACCACAGAAGCTAGTGCACCCTCAGCGCCTTCCATCCATGTCCAAGGCAGAAAACAGTACCACTTCCTTGGAAAAGCTCAGAGAGTCAAGGCAGAAATGTCCAGAGATTGGACTAAGATAGATAGCTATGTTTCCCACCTTTGCCAATGCTTGCTTGTGAAGTCTGAAGGCTTGTTGCTTCAGTACGCTGGTAAACAGGGACTTTCCAGCAATTACAGTGCTGTAGGTTACAGTGTTCGTGCTCTGATCTCATTGAGTCCCTGGAGACAGTCACATGCTTGTGTTTCTTTTGCTCCACTGATCTTCATGGAAGCACACTTTGTTTAGCAGTGACTTGGGACATAAAAGTCCTAGAGTCAACATGCTTTGTAAGATTTTTTGATAGCCTTTCTGTGAGTGACAAACACCGTCTTCCTGTCTCTAACAAAACAAGGGGAGCTTTGTGTAAGAAACCCCACAACCATGGCAGGAAAACAGGACATTGCAGATGGCTTCCCATTCCCGTTGCCACTTAAGCCAGCTTTGAATCCTACTGTCCGCCTTGTCTTTCTCTTCTGAACTACAAACACACACACTAGCAACCTGATGCCCTTCCTGGGTAGCCCTGCCACCCAGGAGCTCAGCTCACAGACTCTGAGGGGAGCACGACCATGCTGACTGAGGAGCAGGCTTTGATCTGCCCGAGATGACTTTGCGCCAAACTGTCTCTCATTCAAATGAATCTGCCAGACAGTTGGGAGACATTCCTCAAAGGGTCACCAGCAAAGGGCTGCAAAGGAGTGTGGCTCCAGCCCATGCTCCTTTATAATGTCTCCTTGCCACCTCATCTGTCTGCTGAGGAGGCCTGCTGTGATTTCCCCCCACAGCCAGGCTCAATTTGTATGCAAATCCTCCCTCATTTGTTCTTGCTCCCTTTGGAAAGGACAAATTTAGTATAATAACTGCAATTGCTTTAATAACATGAAAAAAACACCTTTAAGAGTCCAAAATCAAAGACTGAAATTGTAACACAGCATGACAGGTGTGGAGGTATGCCACCACTACCAGTTCTCCCATTTCAGTATTTCTTTCATTGCCTTGAAAAGTGCTTATCTCAGCAAGCCAGGTTTGTGGCTCTTGAACTCCATGAGTTTCATAACAAATCAGGTGGGGCCCCACAGCAAAGGCACATAACTGGTGAGCAGCAGGCTCTGATAAGGCAGTGGCTACTGGGCATTTGGAGCCATCTGTGGATGAACACATAGGTCAGCATGACTTGGCAAGGTACATACACTATCACTATTGCATCAAATTAGTATCTTCCCTCAGCTCTGTGTTGGACATGGTCAATATGGTCTACAGGTCACAGGCTCAGGCAGATAGCTATTCTTGCTTCTCATCAGAAACACAGAGGTCTCACTGTCATTCACGTTGGCAGCGCAAATCTCTAATTGCACCCGGGCAACCTTTTGCAGACCTCTTGCGGAACTGGACAGTGTCTATTCTTGGAAACTTTTTCTGATTTAATTCCAAGATTAACAAGTGAGAACCAATTTTCAGCATCAGTCAGACAGACCAGGACACGCTTTATCTTGGCTTTTGCCAAAACATATTGATAATCAGCTACAACTTTTAGTTATTATTTGCATTGTAGTGTCTAAGTTTTCATCGTGTAACAAGACCTCAGAGCTACCCTCGACTTTACTAAAACATAAAGCCAATGTCAAAGTACAGTTAATTAATGAACTAGAATTTCCATCCAAAATATGCAAGTTTGAAAAAGTAAAAATGGTGAGAAATGGGTTTTTGTATACACTGGTGGAGAGAAGCCAGAGCACTATGCTTCGCATGGAACGACTGTGAATGATCTGACCTTTTTGAGTGCAAGGGGAACCCCAGACTTGCCTCAACAACCACTCTGAGAGTGCATGCATGTCATACAGGAGAGTTATACTTATAAGAGTTTGAACAGTGAGTGTTTTTTCATACCATACAGGCAGGCAGGAATGAAAAGGATGGTTAAAGGGTATTAAAAGCAAATCAGTAGCTGGAAACATTGATTAGCAGTGACCACTTCCTTCAAGCCTTAAGCAGACTAGATATGAAATGGTTCTCATGGATGAAGTGCTTGAGAATCACCAGTATCCAGGTAGTATGAAATGCTAAATGCAATTGAAGAAACAGCTGCCCAACCTAAAGGCAAAACTAAGTGCTGAATCTCTCACAAGCAACCAGAATTCACCAAGATTCACCATCTTGAAGAGTTCTTCTCAGCACTAAGAATGGAAAAAATAAGTTATTTCTTCTCTACAATAATTGTATGCATTTTCTTCAATGTCTAGGTCACCAGTACATATGAAATCACCACCAAACATCTGATCTTGATATTAATATACTTCAGAGATCAAAAGTGCTAAAAATAGGTAAGAAATTTATAGACTCTGTAACAGTAGACTTCTGTATTACTGGCTCTTCTGCCTAGAGACAGGCTTGAAGCAAAGTCTTGGGTCCTCACATCATATCAATAAAACAAACAAATCAAAATCTAAAGGTCCATCTCAGATGCTAGAGGGTTTCCAGGAATGCTCCTGGTTATGTTAAAGTTCTTGAGTGTTTGGTACTCTTCATGTTACAGAAAAATGTAAAGGAAGAAACACTCTCTTTAGTCTGAAAGGGAGCTCTAAAGTTGTCTTGCCGCGTCAATGAAAAGAGAGAATCCTGAGGAACCAAATCGCAGTAACATACTGCTATCTTTGGGTAAACATTTGTTTGCAATATCTCTTTAAAACAATACTGTCAACCCCAATGATTGACGATTTCACCCCATTTATCACTGACAAGTAGGATTATTTTTTCAGCTGTGGATCATGTTAATTGTGGAAGCTAATAGGGAGGAATGTGAGGTAAATGATCTCAATACCTTTAGTATAAGTGATGACTTTACCAGACTTGCAGTACTGTATTTACTGTAACCAAAAGGTCATGCTTTATATGTGAAAGGTAAACAGCCAATGTATTTGCATCAGTCACAGTCCTGCAAATCATGTACAAAAATATTTTTAGAAAAGGCAATTAGCATTTATTTATTTATTTATATTTATTCAGTTAGTCATTAGCATTTTTAAGAAGTTTACCTTGCTTTCGGATACTTGAAGGAAGGCTTTCAACTTTAACTGACACTTACGTGCAAATCGCAGAGGATTACAACTATTGCACTGACAAGTAAAGCAATTTAGTAAAGACGGGCCAATGTGGTATATTATACAAAACGAGTTGTCATGTCTTTTCTCACAGTAAATATTGAGCCAATGAGACTGCATTGTTCATCCCACTGTTAAACCAAAAGCAATTTCCAATACACTGCAGTTTAATTGGTATTGTCTTAAAATTAATTTCTAGGTCTTAAAAAGACACCATACGTGGGGACACTACAATAAAATAATTCTGATGTAGCTTTGCAAACAGGCACTTGCTATAAGCATTGCAAACACAGAGGTTCTATTCTGGCAGAAATGGTGTATTTGAAATGGTGTCTTTGGGTGTATAAATTTCTCTGAGGAAACGCTGTTGAACATGGGAGCACACAAATCCTTATTAAGAGATGCATATGAAGGTTTTGCTTAAAAAAAATAGCAAATAGATATTTTTGGAAAATGGATACGTACTTTCGAGTAAATGAGATGAGGTGACACAGGACAGAAAATGCTATCTGAACACGTGCTAAGAGAATGCAGAATGGATTAATTTCTAGAGAAGAAATTTTTTGAGTGCCAACCTTAACACACAGCAGGAATTGTTACTTTAAAGGGACTGTCAAAGCTGACAGGCCCAAAATGGAACCTACCATAAAACTGAACTTTATATGAAATGCCCTTTTGATCCCTCCAAAATCTATCAACCTTCTGAATCCGGGGCTGTCACATTGTTAAAATACCAAATACTTTGCCACTAAACTTCCGTTTGGCTTTGCAACATGTACATGCAAGTAACGACTCTCTCCTCCACAACGTCTTTGGGACTGTGCATCTTGACAGCATCCAATCTTTTGTTTGGAATTTCCATAAGGGAGCATTTCAGTCAGCGGTAATTTATAACATCATTGTAATATGGGGCTTCTGTATTCCAACAGTAAATGGTTCCTTAGAAAGAGAGCAGTTCTTCATATGTGGAAGCTGCCAAACCACAAAAGGATTTATTTTGGTCTTGTTTTACTTAATACAGGCAAATACTTTCCACTGCCCACTGAAATGCAATAAATTATAGTTACATGGCATAGTAACAAATGAACAACAGCATTTCACTATTTCAAGGTGACAGGTAAAAAAGAACCACTGTGATTGCTGGTTTTATTTGGCCTGTTTTAGCTCTCATGTAATAAAGAGAATTGAGCAGACTAATTGTGAATGACTTTCCTCAGATTGCACACAAGCACAGCAGGTACAATAAATGGCTCTTATTAGGATGTGGGCAGGTTCTCAAATATACAGTTTTCACGTGTGATGAAATGCTTCTGTGCTCGCAAATGAATTATACTATAATTAATACGATCTTTAACAAAAGCAGGCCTTTTTCAGGCGTAACTAAATGGCAGCATGGGTGGGCATGGATTATGTCATTCCTCCTCTTTACTCATAATTTTCCATGTCATCCAAAACCAGCACAAGACCTTTTGCTAAACACTTTTGTTGGGTTTACTGTAAACCTGACAACCAAATGATTATAGTATCTCTCTTCTTCCACTTTACTGCCACAGGTAAGTGGAGCAGCACAAATTATTTAACAACAATATTCACACCTGAATTGTCTGCCTTTTCCAGACAGTTTCAGTGATTAAAAAAGTAAGGCATATTTAAGACATCATACATGGAAATGCTCAACATGCTTGATGCACAAACATACACTCCACAAATAAGGCTGCCCTGAATATATTCCAGCAAAAGCCACCAGAATATCGTGCATTACATTTTCCTAAAAAAACCCCTGGTGACCGAATAAGACATATATACAACAGATGTTGGCTTCTCTAAATACAGCTGTGATGAAAGCTAAAATAATTATATGCAGCTACGCATCAGCATGAAACATAAATGTCTCAGAACTGGTTAAATTGTGCCTGATTTTCAGTCCATCCCACACAGTGAAGTTAGTCAGTACACCCATGAGGGTGGTAGATTGAGAAGAGTAAAGATCTTCTTGAGCCGCAGCCCTAGTTGGTTTCAGGAGCCTTAAAAAAGTAAGGTTTTTGTTTCACATAGGATATGGGACTCTGTCATTCTCATGTTAACCTAGCCCTGGAAGACTAACCCTACAGCCGACACAAACACATGTTTTTATTTGTTTGAACTGTTAGGACAAAGAACTAATGAGCAAATGGAAACTCTTGCAAGAGCTATCCCATCAGGTACAATTTTCACTTTCCACTTGTATGAAACAAAAAAGTTTAAAACCAGTTTTGAGTTTACAAACCTTTAACTTCCATCCTAGCCTTGTTAAAGGCAGATTTTAAAATAATAAAGTGGGAAAAAAGCATGCCTCAGTAGCTGAATCAGCAATTCCAGTCTGGCTCAGCAGTATTGTATTTACTTCCATCAGCTGTTACAACTTGGGTTGTGGGAGTCTGTTCTACTCCGAGTTTGAAAGGATAACAGTGAGTTGTCTCAGCAAGCTTTTCTTTTTGTGGCAGAATTCTCCTTTGCTCATGTACACTTTTTTGTTTTACTGACTCTGCCATGTCTTTTCATTTAAAAACAATTTCTAGGCATACAAACACACTCCTCGGTTTAACATGCTGGTGTAACTGCGTCATCAGCTTCTTTTTGGAAGTTTCTGTTTTACATGTCTGTGCTCGTCTGTGTAACTGTGTAACTGTACATAATGCAGCAATGACACTACAGTAAGGCTTGTTTCAATCTAGGAGTAAATTACCCTGACTATTCCAAATCATGGTAATATGATGAACACCCAAACTGACTACTACTCAAGAAATCAAAACTTAGCAATGCAACTCTACAGTGTTTTTCTTTCCTTTTTTCTTTTTTCTTTTTTATTGATAGAGGAAATCATGTATAAATCACAAACAGTACAAGTTCCCCATGTCAGCAGCTGTCCATTTGAATGGGCCAACTTCTGTGTACAGACAGTTAATCTTTAGTATAAAGACAAGATAATACGGCAGTTAACTAATACTTTTAACTACAGTAAAGATACAAACTTTTGTAATATAAATTAATTGCCATTACAAAAAGGCAATGTATTAACTGATACAGTACAAAAATCTGCAACTCCTATAAATATAATGAAATGCAAGAAATTAAATGAAATAATACATCACAGATTTTTGTACAGCACATTTGAAAAGGCAAGCTAAGATACACATGGAGCATTACACAGAAGAAAAGAATATAAAAACCCATTGAGATTTAACTTTTTTCCCATATAAATGCTAGAATTATAAGTACGACACAACATGGAAGCAGTAAGATTTTCCATCTCAGCATGGGTAGCCAAAGAGGTTTTATTGACAAGTTGTAAAGCATTAGGCAGCAGACAGAAGCTTGTCAAAACCAGCTGTTGTTGGATACTGATTGATAATGTTTTCACTCTGACGGCTGAGACACTGCAGACAGCCACAGGTCTGAGAAGAAGCCCAATGTGGGCACACACACCAACACACACACAAAGTAATTTAACAGATGGCTAAAGAACATTAAAGCACAACATCTTTTTTAAAAAGACAGTGTTCACTCCTTAATGAACTTGCATGGAAAGTAGAGCCTAATGCTCAAGTTCATTTCATCTAAATGATGAACACACGTGAAAAGTTTTAAAAAAACCCCAAAACCCAACAAAACAGTTGAGATCTGAATAAAAACTGCATGGTGCTTACATAATCTACCACAGCCAGAGAATTCAACAACACTTTGGACAATGAAGTGTTATGTGAGCTCCAATGACAAGTTTTAATTCCTCCATAAAAATGTTAAGGTGTTTATTGACATTAAAAAAGTACATATCCATTAAGTCCATCCACAACACAAAACCACAGAAGAACTACATTCAAAGTAAAGTGTTGGTCTTAGCCTTAAGCAGTTATGAGGTATTGGTTCAATCTGTGGTGAGGAATGGTCATTGCATTAGTAAGAAAAAGCATATTCAAAATAATGCTGAAAAAAGAGATAATTGCTGCTCCTGTGCAGTTCGCATCTTCCTAAACAAAATGCACTAAGTATCAAAAAGCCTTAGTCAAAGTGGCCACTGTCCTATGCCAAAGCCGTATTCCTATTGACCACTTGGGCCTTTTGCATGTTAGTCATGTAGCACCTTCCAACAGCGCACAGCTGGGAGATGATGACCAAAATGTAGCTAGGGAACTGCAAATTTTTGGACCAACTCACTGATGGTATACATAAGTATGTTTTGAAGAATACAATATAGTTGGTCTTATTTTCATTTGCTGTACCTTTTGGTTCTATGAAAAAAAAGCAGTAAAAGTTCTGAATCTGCTTACCTTTTCTGGGAAATAATTCTCCCTCTCCTCACCACTTCCTGTTTGGCATTGTCCTTAATACACAGGACAGAAACCTATGGACCTTGTGAAAATCTGGGAACTATAGCCTCTAAGCTCGCAGTCAGCAAAGAAAGAGTTTGAAACTGTAAACTAGATCCAGTCTCTTTTTAAATCCAGGGAAAGGAGCCTCCTCAACCCACAAAAAAGAAACTGATGGGCAGCTGGGTTCTGTCTAAACTGAGCAAACAGCACAAAACCAACACAGGACTCCGCTATGCATTTTAAAACTAATGAAATATCCCAGTTTTGGGGTATTTCCAAGTGCACCAGGAGTGAGCTGATTGACCTGGGAGGAAAGAGAAAAAAAGCAAAGCAAGAAGAGATGCCATTCAAGCTGTCTATCTATTCTATAATAAAATTAAACAAGGAGCTTACTAGTTTCCCTAGCTTCTTTCTGATAATAGGAAAACACAGTGATCATAGGGCCCTTCATTTGGGCAGAAATAAATGCAGAAATCCATGGAAATTGAAAAGTAAACACAAGTCCTACTAAAAGCATTTTATTAACAGAGTATAATTGCAAGAAATAGATAAATGGCTTGTATAAGCCTTTAAAAACTTATCCTTGCTATTTTCTTATCCCCATATAAACTAGTGAGACACTATAATAAACTTAGAACTTAAAAAATAAATGCTCCGAGTACAAAGGTATGTTGCTTAAAGCCCTGAAAACAGTAATTTTAGGTTTTGAAACACAGGCAGAATCAATGAGGAACCACTGAAATATCAGTACAATTTATGTTTGCAGACACTCATGCATGAGGGTAGCTGGATGCAAAAGGCACAACATCCAAGGCGTGTGCACACCACAGTAACTGATGTGCACATAACCTGTTGTGACTGACTTAACAATCAACCAGCAACCTGGCATGTTTTGCTAATCAATGAATTTTGTTTGTAAGGTTTATAAGGTCAATAAAAGACAGCCAAAACACTGCAAACCTACAATAAGGAAAACTTGGAAGGAGGAAATATGCACTGTGTTACTGGAAGCAAACAGGACTTTTCCAAATGTATTGCAAATCATCTTTCCAATGAATACTTTTTTGTCTTCTAAGTAACATTTAGCCTGGAGGAAGTTTGAAAGAACAAGTTATAATCCCCTGAAAAGAGAAGCTTAGAGTACAAACACTGGAAAGCCTTTAATTATAGTATAGATGCCTTGGCAATGTTACAATAATGGTAGTGCTTCGTACGTGAGCAATAGAAGAAGCAGTCCTTATTTAAAATCAGTCACACTTCTAACCAGTAATAAGGTCCCCACAACTGAATTAATAGCTATTTGCTTTGCTTCTCTTACATAAAAATACTTTCAATTAAAACTATTACTTACTTTCTTCAACTTTTGTGTACTTTTTAAAACACTGTTACTTAGACTTCCTATCTACGTCACCTACTTTTCCTCAAATACTGATATCTGCACACGTCTATTTGCTAATTTACCTTTCACAAAACTTCCAGGAAAACACAGTCTGTCTTTGACAAGATTATGCTGTAACTTTAGAAGAGGAATCAGCTAACCTGTCAACTGTGTTTTCATTTAGCAAAACTTCAGGGCTAACCTTGCATTAATGCAACACTGCTTGCCTTTAAGGTGTCTTATTAAGGTTTTCATTGGCTGTGCTTTCCATACTGCAGGGTCAGTAACCAAGCTAATACAAATTAGTCTCACAACTCCTTAAGACACTAGTTACATTTTAAAAACCCAAGGTATCAAGTAGAATTCCTCCTTTACAGACTATGGTATTTTTGTGCGTGTACTATTTCCTACCAAGGGTAATCACAACGTAAGAAAGCAACATGCAGTGTGCAGAAATAGTGGTAAACAAAAAGGAACTTCCAATTTCAGTAGTGTAGACAACTTTACTAGAAATAGTAATGTACCTGATTCACAGAATGTTTATTTCAACAAAGGGACATTCTGCGCTAACTGATGAATAACATGTCACAGCACAATCTTGATACCACACCATCACCATAATTAAGCTGTGAGCAGAATGTGCAGGTACAGTGTTGCCTGGAGAATGGCTCTTCTCTCCCGCATTTCACATTCTTGAAGGTTCGAAGTCCCTCTCTTCTAGCAAGTTTATTAGAAGGGAGAAGCTGTCTTTTACTGCTTCCATATCATCCAGGGAGCAGGGTTTAAGAATCCAGCGCTTTCCACGTGCAAGTGGCTCAAGTTCAAAATACTTTTTGATCTATTAAGAAAAAAAAATAGACAAATGTGTTAATATTACAAAGACAACCTTCTGTCTCTCATCTAGAAAAACAAATCAAAACATGAAAAAACACATGTAAAAAGATCTGAGTAGCAATTTTTAGAATCTTACCTGCAGACGTTCTTATAATACAGGTTGTATGATGTGACCTGAAAGTGTTTTCTTTAAGGGTGAATGACCTGCTTGGAAACTCCCATTCTAACCATATATTCAACAGCATGGGAGGTCTGGGGAAGAATTATATGGACTTAAGGCAAAGAGCAAAGTACATAAAACAAGTGTTCAGAAATGCAGCAAAACAGCAAAAGCAACTAAGATATTTTGGGTTGTATCTTAATGTTGAAGCTGAATGTTTCATCATGCTCTTATTGATAAACAGTAAAGATGCAGAATGTGTCACCGTGTCACAAATGAACTGTCAAAAATGCACAGTCTGTAAAAATCCCAGACAAAGGTGAGCTACAGCAGCGATCTTCTTAATGACCATGAGAGCCTAGCAAAATAAAAATTCTTCCAAAACCAGTTATTACTTCAACAATTAAACACAGAAGCCTGGTGTAGTAATGTGATTAGGATATTAAGTATTTTATGCGAGACTTGTTTTCAACAGCCATCTGAGTTTAAAATCCAGCACCATCCAGCAAATTTCAGCTACTTGCTAATAATAGCTAATAACAACTATGAAAAAGGAAACTTTTAATACAACTAATTCCATTTTTACTTCTGCAGCAACTGTGCAGCAAGGTTGTAATGTAGAATTGCAAGTTCTAAGGTGCTTACAAGCCTAGAGAAAAAAACTAAGGAAAATACAGTTTCTTGGAAAGACTACTTATCACTAACCCTAATTACATTGTCAAGGCAGAAATGGAGATGAGCAGAAAGACTGAGAAAGAAAAGATTTTTACTTAGTATTATACTCAAATCACTTCGCAAAACAGCAAGTACAATATCAAAATGTACTTTTATGTCTCTTAGGAGAAGACATCAGTCTGCAGGCTATTTTGGTCCATAGATTACTTTTTTCATAAAAATTTTAGGTTTTGATAGTATTGAATCCAATACTGTTTGATCCAGAAGTCTGCTTATGTACTTGTCAGAACAGTTATTTAGTTATTACATTCGAAATTATATCCATCAGTATTTGCTATTGTCAGCACATCAACAGAGATATTTAGTCCTGACTTAGTTTGCATATTTTTGCTCCTGCAATTTTATCAATGATTTTGTCATAAGAAAGCACAACAGAACAGTCACTTGTGGTAGGCAGCAGACACCCTAGACTGACAACTCAAGCCATCCTGTTTAAGGCTCTGTGTGCAGAGGAAGACAAGAAAGAGAAGGGAGAGGAAGAGAAGGGAAGGCAAAAGAAAAAAGAAAGGGAAAAGAGAAAGAAGAGGAGAGGGGGGAAGGGGTT
>VXBP01008890.1:29371-53342 GCA_013400115.1 Rhinopomastus cyanomelas
AAAAAAAGGCAATTTAGAGATGGGAACTTCTGCCTCCTCAGCTAAGATACAGATGAAAACTTTAAAAACCTATTTTTGGCAAACCAGAATTTTATTAATATCAACCTGCAAACATTTGTAAAAGAACGTGGTAGTTAACAATCATCTCCCCTCAAACACACAAGTTGAAATGAAAGTAACTTCAAGAATCAGTATTTAAATATCAGCATACTTATTTCTCAGCATTGCTGCCTCAGTGTCATATTAGTATGTGATATGTTAGTAGGGCTATGTGTAATTAGAACCCGACAAACTCTGCCACATATATTACAGTCCCAGTGACATCAAATTCATTTTAATCCCAATAATGGCACTGCTCATAGCGCTGGGGAAGCCAGGTAAGATAGCTCTCTTCCCTGTTTACTGACTTACTAAGTAAGAGTAGAAGTAAAAGCTGCACAGAACTGTAACAAAGCAAGGTGTCAGTGCAGCTAGCTGATGAAGCAACCTGCTGGTGTGAAGCTGACAAACATGGCTGAGTAAGCTGAGATGTTGCAGACCCACAACCCAGAGAATGTCCACCACACCCCCTCTACTGGAAGACTATTGCCATCAGCTCCTTCAGCAAAATGAAGCCTGTTTGCCATCATATTTACATCGCTTATTGAAGGCCATACTACATACAGAATTACGAAAATGTCATTGCATTGTCAGGAGAGTACTTGGATTAAAGGCTAGAACTTAGATTAATGTCTAGAAACACAAGCATAAGGAAAGGATGGCAGTAAGCTGACTACCACTGTGTCTTGTGCGCAAATAGGACATTGCTTACCAAGGTAGCCTCTAGAAATGCACAATGACTTTAAACTATATTCAGTGACTGCAGAAGCCAAGACAGAATTTCTATTTCAGCGCTAAACCAGCATATATTAACTTAGTGAAACCAATTTTGCAGATAAATTATTTTAATGCCCAATGTTGATTAAAATTTAATTTTCCCTATTACTAGGTGTGCAAGCAAACCAAAAGCATCAACACTCTGTCATTTTTTCCCATACTTAATGTATCTGCTTTAATAGGCCCTATAGAAAAACCAAAATTATGGTCGTTATTAAGCAGTGGCTTTTCAAATGCAAAGTTTTGATAATGGGATGAAAGCACAACTGCTTATGTTCACGTAAGTAACACCTCTTTTGTTCATATCTACAGAGAAAAAAAAGTTTGCTAGATGATCCTCTCTAATCCAAACATAATTTACTATAGATTTTCTTCCTGTTTAACTCAGAAGATGTAATTCAGCTTTTAAAAGAAGTTTGGGTTTTGGATTTAAAAAGGAACCCTTTTTTACACGCACAAGTTGAAAAAACTTACACAAACGTAGAATGACACAATCAGATGACCATCACTGTTTATACAGTTGAGATTTCCACTGGAATGCTCCTCCGCTCTCCATCCACTTTTGTTTCTCTAGTTGCTTTTTGCCCTCATGACCATCATTCACACTCATTCCCTACCAGTTTCCTGTGAGGATGCAACTAATCACCAAAATATCCAAAGAAAGCTGAAATAAATACTAAATACTCACTGGCCCTAGGTAGTTCCCGCATAATCAGACAATCATCAGTAACTATTTTATAGATCACTCAGACTAGCACAAAAGGGGTGAGTTCTTCAGAAAAGCTCCTTTGTTTTCCCTTCTTGCATAAATGCTGAAAAGCTTTCTGCTTTTTCATGAATGCCAAAGTAAAATATAAAGGCTTCAAACGCCTGGCACATTAGACATGCATTTACATACTAGTTTTGCATTCTTTAAGTATTTACTCTGAAATTGCTAAATTTTTACGAGATACCCCTAGAAGAAAATATCTATCAAATTTTAAGACTTCTTAACTAGTATTTTACAGGATCTCATTGTATGTTTTGACTCCACATGGGGGCCTTATTTTATACAGAAGCTGACATTGTATTTATGCCACATTCTGAAGTCAATAAAATATAACAATACACATTTGTAATTATTCCCACTCTTCTCACACTCCACCTTCTAAGTTATATCCTCCTGGCACAATACACTAAGCATATGGCTATCAAATGTTGCTTAAGCTACATGCTAGAAAAGTCAAGACACAATAAAAGGATTGGTGCCCAGAACCTCAGCTGGTATAAATTAGCACAGCAGCATGAAACTGATGTTACTAAATTGATATATGTAAGCTGAGTAACCAGGTCTTGCTGAAAGCTTTTATAAATCCTATTACTGAACCTCATCTAGCTAGCCCACAACACACATGAACAGAAGACGTACAGGAAAACTGTAATATATTATTAAATAGACATTTATATCTATTATTGAACATGCAACCCCCCCGTAAGTCTTGCTTTTCATTCAAATTCAAAATTTTAAAACCACATATCATCAACACCAAAACATTTCGAACCCACTTTGATTAATCTGTTGTATACAAATAAAAAACACAGGTGTTCACTTTTTTTACCAAGCAATGCTTGGAGAAGTTAATGGATAAAGTATTTTTCATTCTTTGCTGGTTTACCGAACAATTTTGCCAGGAAAATAATTTGGTAACCAGACAAGTACATTACATCTAGCCAAAGCCTGAATGCTCATGTCAGTGTCCCCACTAGTTTAAATATTTCAAAGACTTGTACAGGATTAAGCAAGTACTACTGCAAAAGGGTGACTGGTGGAGGTGTGATTTAAACTAACATTACCTAATTTGCTTAATCTATCTATCATCTAACCCAAATCCACATGGACAAGAAATGAAGTAAGAATGGGAGACTGGGGTTCCTCATGTCTACAGTGTGACAGTTCCACTAAGCTGTGATGCACAGATTACCTATTCAGACATCACAAAAATCTGCCTCTTGGACTAAATTTTTAGAAGAGGCAGGAGAGAGCGGCAATTCTGATTGACCAACAGACAAGCTGCCTGGGACAGTGACCAAAGGATGCACAAAATCAGTATCTTTGGAGAAGAGAAAAAGACAAAGGTCTGTCACATAGCATTAAGTTTTAAAAATGGAAACTACATAAAACGAGTAACTTAAAGAAAATTAACAGTGCAGCTAAACACGTAAAGTGCTTGCAGGTGGCGCAGAAAAAGTGCCATAATTAGAGGCTCAGAGTATATTTATACTGCTACAGAAGACTTTAAAAGAAACAAAAAAAGCTTTCAACTGTTGCAGCAGGGGAAAGGATGGTATTAGAGGTAAAAGAAGTCATGTCTAAAAAAGTAAAACAGAAAACAAAGAAAAGGAAATTATGGCAAATTAAATAGAAACCACAGATGTTGACCTACTAAGCACAGAGTGGAACCCGTTGCTTAAAGCACCACTGATGCTAAAAATCCAGTCTAGTTTACTAGGCTGTGCTTTACTGCAAACTACACAGTCTCTTGAGCTGCTACGTATGCTTTTCTGCTAGTCCTGTTCTCAGTACAGTAATACGTAAGAGTGGGTGGAACGCATCATCAGTAGCAACTTCATCCTAAATTAACCAGCTCAACTCACTGTTGTATAGGAGTTAACACTTTCATGCTTTTCCCTAAAAATCTGCTAGAAACCTCTTTATCTGACACTCCACTTGGCCAAAAAGGACCTCGTCTGTTCAGAACAGCTGCTCTAGCAGGCAGAACTGTCAGCAGAAGTTTAATATGTTTATTCTTCCTTCTGAGACAATTAATATCCTTCTGAAAAGTGGTTTCATGTGTGCCTGTTCATGTGCTTCTTCATAACAGCGTCCTCATCCATGTTGAGAGGGATCCTTGCAATGCACCTATGCTTCATAAGCACTGCTCCTAAAACACCTACTTCTCGTATTTATTGGCTCCATATGGAATAGCTCTTACAGTTCAGGTTGGGGAATGAAAATGCCTCAACTTAGGGGAAGGGATAGTGATATGCCGTGGTCCTGAGCAACCTATGCACAGGGCTGTTCCGAGGAATGCCAACTACAGTTAAAAGAATACTGTTGGTCATAGAAATGCTTTTAAATTCTAGTTCTTTGGCAGTAAATATTTCACTGCCAGGTATTATATGTCATTGAACCTAAAGTCTGCACTTTTAATGTTAAAAATTCGTAATGGATCCATTAAGTACGTATTATGATAAATAAAACCATGTTAAAAGAGCTGCTTTGTTGTTTTAAAAATATGACCTGATGAAGTAAAATCAAAAGAAAACCCAAGACTGTCTTCTTCAGAATTTCTGTGTGAAGGCAGGGTAAGCAATTTATGTAGACAATATTTCAGAGCTATCTGAAGCCTTTTTGTACAGGTCCTCACAAGCAGTGGTGAATGCTTTACAAAGTAGTCTTTCTAGTTTGCACAGGTGTCCTTTTCTTTTGTATTTCAATTTTCCTTTCTACAAAAGATTACCTGACACACTTCCAACTAAGCTGATATTTTTGGCTAGTAAGGATTTACAAAGAGGAATGCAGTCACATATGCACATGTTCCACATATTCCATACAATAACTTCCAGAGTGTTTTGTGGAAGCCATACACTCTCCCATCCTTGTCATATCCAGTGGCCACAAGGCACAACACTTTTCAGATTCCAAGTGATTGTTAAAAGAGATACCTAACTGTTCTGAATGAAGGAATACAATGCCTTGCAAATCAGCAGAGTCATTATGTTCCAAATAGAAAGCACATAACACTGACAAATGCAAGTGTGAGACAATAAAAAGGGGGGTGAGCTAGAGAACTGGAAGATGAATACAAAGGGGTGCTTACTATAAACTATAAAATATTCCATCAAGAGGGTGGAAGATTTTTTACATGGATAGAATTTTTTGGTACGGAAACACATGTCCATACTTACAAAGGGTCTGGGACAACTGAGATCGATGAGACTGAGGACAGAAAACTGCTGAGGGTGGAAAAGTACCTTTGAGATTTGCGTGTATGTGGAATGAAGCAAAAAGAGGATTTAAGGAGCTAGAATCACAGAACAGAATCATAGACTTGTAGAGCTACTAGCATCTATCAGCTCTTTTCATGCAGGTCTTGAACACACAACAGCATACTATGCTATAAGAAATTTCTGTGGTTACATTCTCTTAATTGTTCAAATGAAACAGAATCAGGTAGCTGCCAAAAATGATGCACTTTGTCTTCTATAACTCATTTGCTCAGTATATTCTGATTATGTAGGTATGTGCTTTTCCTACAATTGTAAGACATATATGAGACCACTAGCAGCCTGTTTGTGAGAAAACCAGATTCACAGATTCATACAACCAGTGCTATGCTGGACAAAGGGCTAACAATATCCTGTCCCCACAGTGAGTCAAGCAGCACCGTTTTTGTGGTGCTTTGGCCCTGGTTGGGGGCCAAAGCTGGTTTATCACTGCCCTTTCTTCAATGGACAGGGGAGAGAAAAATATAATGACAGGCTAGTGGGTAAAGACAACAACAGTTTAATAAAGCAGAAAGCAAAAGCCACATGCAGAAGCAAAGACAAACAATAAAAATTATTCTGTTTAGCTGTTCCAGGAATCAGGTCCTAATACTTGCAGTGACTGCTCCAGAGGACAAAACATCATCAGTGATGCCCTCCAGCTACCACCACAAACCCAGCTCCATGAGAGATTACATGGGGAGTATAAATGTCATTCCAGCTAAGCCAAATACATCTTGAGTGACAAGTGAAACAACAAGAACATAGAAGGGGGCACTACATACATTGATGCATGCGAGGAAAGCACAGTATTTTCCTGAAGTATCAATGGCTTTAATTCTCTAATTTATTCCAAAGGATTAATCATATGTGGAAATGAGACAGCATATTTAATTCAACAAGGTTACAACTAACCTTTTAAATTAACAACTCCCATTGCTTCCTCTCCTACCCACTACATTTCCTTAAGTACTCTGGATTGCAACAGATATAAACTAATGCTGGAAAATATCTCTGGTTAAAGGCAGCTCCCTGGAGGACACCTAAAAATCACTTTTCCCAGTCTTCCCCACATGCTTTGTACACACAAAAATGACAGTTTACTGCATATAAAGACAGTTTTCTACATTGGTGTCATCTCAGGATAACCAAATATATTCTTAGGATACAACAAAAATTTCTGATTTCAGATCCATTTAAACGTAAGGATAATTGGATAATCTACCTCATTTTCTAAAATTTGTTAAAAGAAAAAGAAAAGGGAACATGTCTATTAAAAGTTGTTATTATTACACCACCACACATCCCCACTTCCCTTCTCTCACTGAGGTTTTTTTTGTTACATCTTCAGTTAAGTAACTTAAGGAATACGAATAACTAGTAGGACATCAACACTTTAAGGAGATACCTTTCAAAGCCTCGCTGAGTTTTAACTTTACCAAAAAACCTGGCAGATATGAATGATTTGCTCTGGAACGTAACGCTAACAACGGAGTACACCCATATTGGCAGCAAAACGCACAAGCCTCGACTACAGATCATTGCTTTGACTAGTAACAGAACCTGAGACACATGTACACAAGCGCTGAGTTTTTACCACCTCCAAAAGAAAGTTTACCTGATACTGAATGTCACATTAAGGTTTAGAATAATGAGAATCATAGAATATTCCTGGTTGGAAAGGACCTCCCAGATCACTTAGTCCAACTATATTCACAACAACAACAAAAAGCAAACCCCTGATCAGATACAAGCACCAAACAGACTCAACCAGATAAAACAAAATAACCCCCATAAAACCTCTGCTGCTAGAGCAGGTCCTGAAGTGCCATGCCTAGATGTTTCTTAAATACCTCCACGGACAGTGAATCAACCACCTCCCTGGGCAGCCTGTTACAGCGCCTGATTACTCTGTCAGTAAATAATTACTTCCTAATATCCAAAGGGATGGGGTCATAGCTAGGTGGGAACCAGTGGGGCAGTGCACTGGTCTTGAAGAAGACCATGAGGTCTCTCACTGACCTAGGGTGAAATTAGAGCGCTCAGCTTGCTCCTTCAAATGCCTGTACACCAATGCATGCAGCATGGGGAATAAGCAGGATGAGTTAGAAGTCTTTGTCCAGTCAGGTGATTATGATCTGGTGGCAATTTCAGAGACCTGATGGGACAGCTTGCATGACTGGAACGTGGTCACAGCTATGTCCTTTTCAGGAGGGACAGATCAGCAAGGCGAGGTGGTGGAGTTGCTCTTTATGTGGGAGAGCAATCGGAATGTGTTGAGGTCTGTCCACGGGTGGATGAACAGAGAGTCGACAGCTTGTGGTGCAGATTAAGAAGCAGACTGCCATGGGTGATACTACCACAGGTGTCAATTACAGGCCACCAGATCAGAATGAGCAAGTTGATGAGGTCTTCTACAGGCAGCTGACAGCAGCCTTACAACTACAGGCCCTGGTTCTCATGGAGGATTTTAACTACCTTGATATTTGCTGGAAGACCTACTCAGCCAGCCAGCCAGCCAGCCACAGTCCAGGAGGTTATTTCAGTGCACTGGCAACAACTTCCTGATGCAAATGGTGGAGGAGCCCACTATGAGAGGAGTGCTGCTAGATCTTGTACTCACCAACAAGGAGGGTCTGGTTGAACCAGTGAAGGTTGCGGGCAATCTCANCACCTTCTTTGCCTCTGTCTATACTTCTGGGTGTGATATCAAGGCCCAGACCGCTGAGGCCCCAGAGGAAGTCAGGACAAAAGACGAGTTTGCTCTGGTCGAAAAGGAATGGTTAGAGACCAGTTAAGTGAACTGGATCCACATAAATCCATGAGTCCTGATGAGATGTACCCAAGAGTGCTAAGGAAGATGGCAGAAGTCATTGCTAGGCGACTCTCCATCATCTTTACATAGTCATGGGGATCAGGAGAGGTGCTTAGGGACTGGAGGATAGCAAATGTCACTCCAATCTTCAAAAAGGATAAGAAGGAGGACCCAAGTAACTATAGACCAGTCAGCCTTATCTCCACCTCAGGAAAGGTGATGGAACAATGTGGCCTTAGTGCTGTATCTAGGCACATCAAGGGCAAGAGGGTTATCAGGGACTAATAATGAATGCTGAGATTTGCAGCAATTATGCTGAAAAAGCCAAGGATGACCAGGATTTTGAGAAGATGGGAGATGTTGAAGAATTGTGTGATTATTTTGATTTTTCAGCTTAAAGGTAACAGGCTAGAATATAGTTTTTCTTAGTCTAGCATTATGTCTTTCATTACTGTATGTTGCAGCAGAGACTTCTACTTTTATGAGTCTTCTAGTAATAAGATCCGATAGGAAACAAAAAAAAGAGTAATGAATAGTAATAGTTTACTGCATTGATATTCTGTTTTCCTTACATTAGCTTGAATCACACTTCAAGGGAAAATGATTAAATAATAGGTAGTACACCAAGAGCTGAATATACATTAAGAATACGATCCATTGATACCTCAGGAACGATATAAATCTTTACATAAACCCCTCAATATCTGAAGAAATGACAATCCTTTCCAAAGAAGGAAGGGCTTGTAGAAGGGCTACTGATAATGATATTGAAGATGCTTAAAAGAGGATAGGTAATATAGTACTGTTACTTGCCTTTGTACACCTATGACTGGAGTACCTTTACACTGTCACTGAAAAGCCAGATTGTTTCCTAACGAAAAGCACCAGAAGACAGGAAGACTCTGTTCTGGTGCTGCTCCTGATCTCATTTTTGTATCAATGAAAACAAAAGGAGTTATTTATCAAGTGATTACAGCAGAAATGGAAACCCAGCTTCTGCAAGCTAACAGCCAGATCCTCTCTTTCTTCGGATCTGACTTGCAGTTTTACCAACAGGTCAAGCTTCTCACTGGAAATTGTACACAGCAAAAATATGTCTGACATAACTTTTTTGAAATGATGAGAAGATTAATACCAGTTCACCAACATATCCTAATGCAACAGAGTTTTCTAAGTACTCAACTTACAGAGTAATTTGCCTATTCAGAACTTAGGTCTAAAGAAGACATAATCACCTCTTAAATTTAGTGGTTCTGGTGCTCCAGCCAGATCTTAATTCTGCCCATTTGCGATTACTAATTGAGTTTTCTTAAAATCAGAAATTACCATATGATAATTTTGTTGACCTCTAGTAACAACAATGTTGTAGTACCAGGAGCCTTTCAAAACCACAGTAAAAATTTGCAATGTTTTACAACTTCTTGATAATAAACTATCAAATAAAATTATTGCTATTTTTAGTGATCTTAATTAAGTACTCCATACCAGGCCAGGAAAGGTTCTGTATATTGAAGTTCAAGAGTTTTGAGTGGCAAACTCACATATAAGAGTCAACCAATTATCCCATCTGAAACACAGGCTTGTAAAATTCGCAGTTACTTGTAAAATGGTCTGCTACACGCAGTAAGATGTTATTAAAATTACTTGCTTGGCTAGATGCATTTCACCATGAAATTGATTCTTTTAAAACACTATTTTTAAACTTGACACAAGCTAACTGTATAAAATTAAACTAGGAAAAAGAATCTGGCACTATAAAGCATAGGTTTCAGTATGAGTTTAGTGCTTTATGAGGTCAAGAGCTACTGGAATGAGAAATTCATCAAGACCAGACAGTCATTTCTAAGGCAGTAATTGAAAGGTTTAATATGATTAAACTGTCCTGCCATTTCTATGCGAAGACATATGGTATAGAATCCCAGACTGTACAGCTTGAAAGTAGTACAAAGACAACAAAATAACAAGCAGAACATCTCTAGGCCATAAGCACCAAAAATAACTCTGAGATGCTATTTTTCTGTAGTCCTAAAGTAGCTATATTGTGGTTTTACACTGACACTTCCAGTTAGATCTATTATTTTGTTACATCTTTAGAGAGCAGGTGGCATGAGAAGGGGATAACTAGCCACAGACTACTGAATATTGCACTATCTCCAGACTTCAGCATTGCCCTACAAATCTGGACAGACAGACCATGCCTGTATTAGTGAACAGACTAACAAATGAATGTTTTATGTTTGCTTCCAAAATGGAATATTGGTATTAAAAGTTTTCACTGCACCAACACACTAAGGGTATGCTACTAATAATTCACAGATGCTTTAATGACTTAAAAAAACCCCCAAAAATCAAACCAAAATCCAAATCAAAAATGAGATCACCTCAATACAAGGTGAACCACTAACAACAGACATTTTAGAAATCAATACAACAAATAAAGTGTTTTATACTTTGCCTCAGATGGAAAACATACTGTACTGCCTACTACAAAACTGTTTTGGGGAAGCACAAAATTCTCTGACTTCCAATAAGTATTTGCAAACAGTTCAGCAATTTACTCAATATCCATTGAAGAGTGCCACCAGCTATACTGAAGACCAGTTGTAGACAGATCAACAGAAAGAAGAGTGTCATCATCATGTCAGTCAGACACAGGTAGCAGGAATCAGAGAGAGGAAGTAGAGAGAGGTGTGAAGAAACCAACCACATAAAATGGCTTTAGATGATTTACAAGCAATAAAATATCCTGCTGCTAAAGATGTCTAAACCACCACAGCAGAAACAACAACATATTAGACGAGAATACCCCAGTCCAACTGGTAGTGTCTCAGCTTGATATTTGCCAACTAGAAAGCACAAATCTTCAAATGGGCTTGACAGTGCTTCAAGCAGAGATTACTGAAAAGTGGACAATGCTCAAGGTGAAAGATTGTAGCATTTGTCTCAAGAAGCAAAGAGTGTTTCATTTGTTCCTTTGATAAGAGTAAGAATGTATTAACAGGATCTATCATAGAAAATAAGGTTTAAATGCAATCAGATGAGTATAAAGACAAACACAGGACATACACGTTCAGGTAGATACTCTAAAAAAATCCACTGATTAGTGATCTGATTGGATCTTCGCCTATTCTTGGGGTAGCAGAGACAGTTCTTTTTTATACTAAACACATGCAAGATCATAATGCTTCTAGTAGGATTTGTATGTTCCATTTTTTATTAGGGTTAACATATTCAAATTTTACCGTGTTAGCCAAATCACTAAGTTCCTTCCCTTTCAGTCTAATTCCTATTTATGGTTACAGTACATGAAGATAAAAAGTGAATGAAACTGTAATTGAAGCGATATTGTTTTACTAATATAGCCTGTACACTCAGTCATATTTACATCAATCCTTACTTCTGTGAACATATTCAGTTATTTGCTTTTCAGTATCCACAGTAAATGATTAATCAGCTAAACCATTTGGATAAACCAGTCAACAACAGCACTTGTGTTTGTGAACAAATACCCTGATGACATAAAACTTCATGATCTGCATCTTTCTTCCACTACCAATAATCAGAGGTAACATTAGATTTATTATGTTATGAAATTTACTCACACTTGCTAAAACAGTGTAACAAAGATACATGGTTGCACTTTAGCTATCAACTATATGTTAGTCTATATGCAAGGAGAACTTCTCCATTTGCATAATAAAAAAAAAAAAAAAGACATCATAATCCAGGAAATTATAGTGTGAAAACCAACTGGACCTCCGTAAGACTATGGATCTGGATGAGATCTACCTGAAAATGTTGAGGGAGCTGGCAGAGGAACTTGCCAAGCCTCTCTTCATCNTCTCCTGGCAGCTCATGGCTTAGATACGTGGACACTTCACTGGGTTAAAAACTGGCTGGGTGGCTGAGTCCAGAGAGCTGTGATGAATGGGGTTAAATCTAGTTGGTAACCAATCACAAGTGTAGTCCCTCAGGGCTCAGTTTTGGGACCAGTCTTGTTTAACATCTTTATCAATGACCTGGATGAGTGGATCAAATGCACCCTCAGTAAATTCACAGATGACAGGAAATCAACTGTAAGTGTTGATCTGCTTGAGAGTAGGGTGGCTGGAGCGATGGGCTGAGGCCAGTGGGATGAGGTTTCACAAAGCCAAGTGCCAGTTCCTGCACATCAGTCACAACAACTCCCAGTAGCACTACAGGCTGGAAGAAGAGCGGCTGGAGAGCTGCCTGGAAGAAAAACACCTGGGTGCCCCTGTACTCTGCACTCATGATAGTGCATCTTCAGTCCCATGTCCACTCTTAGACACAAAGAAGGTGTCCAAGAAGGACACTGAGGTGCTGGAGTGGTTCCAGAGAAAGCAGTGAGGCTGGTGAGAGGTCTGGAAATCAGGTCCTATTGAGAAGCAGCTGAGGGAACTGGGGCTATTTAGTCTAGAGGAGAGGAGACTCAGAGGAGACCTTACTGTTCTCTACAACTACCTTAAATGAGTTTGTAGCAAGCTGGTGTGGGTCTCTTCTCACAAATTACTAATGATAAGACGAGAGGAAATGACCTCAAGGGGAGGTTTAGATTGGATCTTAGGAAGAAGTTCTTTACTGAGATAGTGGTTGGCACTGGGAACAGGTTGCCCAGGGAGGTGGTGGAATCACCATTCTTGGAGGTGTTTAAGAAGAAGCAGATAGAGCAGTTATTGGCATAGTCTGGTGGCTAGGGAGATGCTGGGATGAGGACTGAACTTGATCATGGAGATTCCTTCCAGCCATAATGATTCTATGAAAACGGCTGTACATACTGAACCCTACTGAAGCAAGAGGAGAAATACAATGTCTTGTTAATATCCAGTACTGTTACTATTTCGTACTGTTTTGCCTTATCAAGCACTCTCAAAATCTTGATGGGCTATGAAAAGGTAAAAATGCTTATTCAAGTGATTAGTTTTTTTTCAAGTACAGGTGGTCTACCCATTACCTATCCCAAACTGGAAATAAGCACATGTGCACTGTACGTGTACAGAAACACATTTTACAGGAAGAAAAAACACATACAGTCTTATACTTTGATACTGGCACATACTCACGTGCAGTACATTTTTGCCCCTGCAGGCTAGACTCAAGTTAATCTGTAATCACACACCAGCGCAAACTGAACAGTATGTGCAAGTGAATGATTTGCTGCCTGGAGAAGTGAGGAGAAAGGAGCTGCCATTTGGAAATAACAATAACAGGCACAAATCAAAAGCTTTTAGATTGCTTCTCGTAAATATTCTCAGTGACAGAATACAGTACTATTAACCTTAATTACTCATTGCCCATTCAAGCATACTTTTAAAGCTATTTCTTTATGTTGGTAGAAACTGCTACTGTTCAGACCTCTCTATGATGCACTGGGACTTGGTTCCGTGCTACAACCTCACATTAGGCACACTTCAAAGTCAGAGGGGAGAGTAAAGAGCAGTAACAACACCTCTCCCCACTAACAGTAATTTGTGGGATCATTTATTTATGTATTTATTTAAAAAAACACTACAGATTGCAAGATACTAGGATGCCACAGACACACACACTGTGCTGGTAGCCATAAATCTGGGACATTTTTAATCCTAGTTTGTACTTAAAGATGAGGATACTTAATAGAAGTAGGAAACTCTAAAGAGAAAAATTAGAAGCGAAACATCAAACAGAAGAAAAAAAAATGAATCCCTTTGTGTACAATTGCTAGCACTAGTGTATTTTAGGACTATGATCTAGGTCACCTTCTGGCAGAAGGAAGTTTGTGCAAAGCCGTGGATGTCTAGCCTAGAGTGACAAGGTTCACGGCATGACCAAACAGAGGTTTACGTGTTTCCTTTATGGCTGCTGGCACAAGTTTTAGCCTAGAAGCCTCTAACAAAGAAAGAGAGTTCTGATCCCTTCTGGAGCCATTCATATGTGATTGAGATGCAACAAAACAGCACTTTGATCCACAGAGCTACAGAAGGATTAGACGTTTCCTGAAGGAGTCATTTCGGGTGAAAGGGGAGGAGAAGAAAAGAAGCAGGGAATTTTCCTGATCAGGTCAATCTTACTGAGATTGCAGTCTTCTCACATCTGAAGTGTATTGAGCTCTCTTGAGAGTTTTGAAGCTTTGGAAAGATGACAGATGTCTGAGGTATGGAAAAGAGTGAACTGTGGCATCAGTGTCTCGAGTACAGTGTAAAGAATAAATCTATCTTATCAAAGATTTTCAAGTCAAGGAAACAGAGTTAGCTGTTGCAAGCTACACTGCAACAAAGAAGGGTAATTGTGCAGTTCACAGCTATGTTTGAAAAACCCGCAGTACCATCGTCAAAAATACATTCCTCCTCAATGTGATGTAGCTGAAAAGAGCAGAAGATATAGGGGTAGGTCTTCAGAAAAAAACCCCAAACCCTCATAGAATGAACACCTGGTTCCTTGAAAGTAATCTTTCTATCTCTACACCAATATACTTCACATAACCCAAGAGAATTAAAGGCCTGTTTGAAGTTAGAAGAGCATGTACATGACACACCATTTGGAGGAGTGTTTTTTTTAACATACATAAGTATTAAGCACAGGTGATGGATTCAGATCCACAGGAATGATCAGAGGCTGGAATGTCTAGACAACTAGGAAAGCATAACACAGGTGTGACAAGTCTGCTTGACTATCACATTCCAACATTTTCAGTACAACCCAAATAACTTCCATCATCTGTTGATACAAAAGCAGAAGAAGCAAAATATATTTGGCTTTGTCTACTACAAATGTCTACTTCTAATAATTTATTTTGGAGGCTTACTCTCCTTTTTATATTTAGGTTGGATGCTTCCAAGTCCACCTGGGCTCAGCTCTCTGGCTATACACTATACTAATTTTGAGTTCAGAAAACAATGAAATTCTCTGTCTCTGGTTTAGGCCAGGTTGCTATTACATGACTGATTTTTGAGTGGCTGTCCTACTGTACAGCAGGTGATTTTTTGCTCAAGAGTGAAGTGTGCATTTGACACACTTCATTTCTTGAATCCCTTGCCCATGTATACCTATTATGATTCCTCATGTACAAATCAAGAAAACATCTTTTCTCAGATTATTTTCTAAAACCAACAATACACAGCTGCACTGGCAGTCAACTATTATCTGCTGGAAAGTCACAGAATCACAGAATGATTGAGGCTGGAAAAGACCTCTAACATCATCAAGTCCAGCCTGTGACCTACCCTACAATCACCTAGACCATGGCACTAAGTGCAACATCCAGTCTTTCTTGAACATCTCCAGGGATGGAGACTCCCTGGGCAGTCCATTCCAATGTCTGATCGCCCACTGGAGTAAAACAAGGTTTCCTAAGAAATCTTGCACCAGAAGCCACTACCATAGTGCTATAATGTCAGTGTATATGAAATAAATCTTGAATTCCTGTGTTTCTGCACACAAGTAAGGCAATTAAGAGGTATCTATTCCTGAAAGAAGTACCACAGAAAGAAATACATGGAACAAGCATTCTGCCTCTCTGTGCTAATTCAACGTTTACAAGGAGTTTTCATACAGTTGTAAAAAGCATAGTTCAGAGGAAATATGTGGGATTTGCTTTGGAAAGTTCACCTGTGGATAATTAAAGTACCCCACAAGTAATTGTGTCACAATTAATTTTCGGTAATTTCATTATTTTTTCTGGATTTTGGAAAGTCTGCTTAGTTCTGTTGCAGTCAGCAAGAAACTGGTATATTTAATTCTAGCTTTCAAACCAAAAAGTGCACTATCCTAACTGTTGTCGCTACAGATTATGATAATTAAGTTCTATGCAGACTACTGATGTATTGCAGCTGTACAGTTATACCCAGCTTCTTAATCAGGCTTTTCCAGAAAGCCCTGTCCCTTCCTGATTTAAGTTCAATGTCAAAGACATAGCAAACTTTTGACTCAACTTGTCTACAATAAATGTGCAGGGTAGAACTTTCACTTGGACAGCTGCCAGCCCACTTTTGTCTTCCAGTGACAGCCAAACATCCAGCTGCAGCTAGGATGAAGAATGAGGTTTTGGCATATCTGCAGCAGTCAAACAAAAAAGTTTACTCCACATTCCAGTGGTAAAGGATCACTTTCTCTGCTTTGACTGGCCAGCTGGAACTAGGTGGGTAATCTGCTTTGTGTCCACTGGCCATGAGATAAATCTGCTTCGTTAACTGTTCTCACTTCCCATAGCAGGTAAAATTGTGTGACTCAAGAACAAAGGTAAACAACCGCAGGACTGAAGGTCTCCAATAATGTATGTTGACTGTAACTCCAGCTGTGGGCGTACATTGAAATTAAGTCAACTTTGGCCAACAGAAATAGAAAACAGCTAAGGGGCACTATGCAGTTGGGTTTTTAAAATGTCTTTCTTGTTTAATTCAGCTCAATACAACCCAAGAAGATTGGAAGAGGTGACGAAATGGTGAAGGACGGAGAGAAAATGAAGAAGACATGCCAAGACAGAGGGAAAGATGTAGAACTGAAATCAGAAAGTTCAGATCACAATTCATTCCAGATTAATTTTGTTTATTGGAAATTGCAGGAGGCTGGTACAAGGAATTATTGTATGACAATGACATCTTTCATTACAGCTACTAATTTATGTTTCCCATTAATTCAGAAGTCAGCTGAAAGCTGTCACTTCACAGAGCCTATATTTCATGATACAATCCAAATGTTAAAAAAAGTTGCATTTTCTAAAGGTAACTGAGGTGTTAAAGAATGCCATACTCCTCTTTTTCTTTCGGACCTACCTGGATCTGAAAAAGCTTCAACATGAGTAGAGGTCTTATGATTTTTATGAATGCCAAGGGCACATAGTTTTATTATTCAAGCTAGTTCAACAATGTCACTACTGAGCTGATATGGTAATATTTACTTCCTTTACTTCAGCTACAGAGTTCCTAGAACCATATATCACAATTAGAGAGAAGGTAAAATATTCAAAGCATATACTCAAATTAAAATTCAGATCCTGGATTTGTTTTTTCTTTTTTGTAAGAACATGACCTACCAGCATTTGGAGTCAGGTAAATTTGGTTCTTTTACTGCTATATTGCTTTATTAATTTTAAGCATACGCCTACCATGGACATCATTTATGCAGACATAAATAAGCTCTAAATAGATGCATCTTACAATAGGGGCACCGATCCCTTTCTGGAAAAGAATTATTTGGTTCTGGAAGGCTTTTGTGCAAGACTATCACGTTAGAGATATTAATGAAGAAATTACATATCATTTTGTGCGCTAAGGATTACTTTCCCGGTTCTACATATGGAAAGCTGAAAGTAAAGTAGATACTAAAATGCTCAAACTGGAAAGACATTTGATCGAGCGTTTGATTACCAGTTGTAAGCAGTCTCACTCAGGTAAGTAAACACTTCAGACCTGCAAGATTTTTTCCCCAAATCTCCCCACCCACTCCCATCCCAAGTATGTTGGAATAAGCTCAGACAGGTAACGGCTACCCAGAAGAAAAACAATACCCCTTTTAGGAACAAGCACCAGTCAGTTCTTTTCTTTTCTGAACAGAACTTCTTTGGAGAAGTTCAGTAAACTTGTAATTTCTGCACAGAATCTGTCTCCCAAAATAGCCTGAACCAGATTCGCTTACAAATGGGCTGTGGCTATTCAATATAGAATCACAGAATGATGGGTTGGAAGAGATGCTAAAGATCATCTAGTTCCAACCCCCCTGAATAGGCTTTGACTAGAACAGGTTACTCATGACCTCATCCAACTTGGCCTTGAGCATTTCCAGAGATGGGGTGGCCACAAGTTCCTTGACCAACCTGTTCCAGCATCTCACCACCCTCATAGGAAAGAATTTGTTCCTAATGTCCAACCTAAATCTCCTCTCTTCAAGTTTGTCATCATTTCCCTTTGTCCTATCGCTATGCACTTGTGTAAAAAGTCTTACTCTAGCTTTCTTGTAGGCCCCCTTCAGATATGGAAGGCTGCTATAACGTCAGGGGCTATAAGTTCCAGGGGCTAGTCTATATCCTTCTTATGCTGAGGACTTCAGAATTGGATACAGGACTCCAGGTAGGGTCTCACAAGTGCAGAGCAGAAGGAGAGAATCACCTCCCTCAGCCATCTCTCAGTGCTTTTTCTGATGCAGCCCAGGACTCAGTTGGCTTTCTGGGCTGCAACTGCACACTGAAGGCTCCTGTTAAACTCCTGGTCTACCAGCACCCCAAGTCCTTCTCCACAGGGCTGTCCTCAGTCCTTTCTCCTCCCAATCTGTATTTGTGCATGGGATTGCCTTAACCCAGGCGCAGAACCTTGCACTTGCCCTTGCTGACCTTCATGCAGTTTGAACAAGCCCATTTCTCGAGCCTGTTGAGGTTGCTCTGGATGGCCTCCCATCCCTCCAGTGTGCTGACTTCACCGGTTTGTTGTTGTCAGCAAACTGACTGAGGGTGCATTCAATTCCACTGTCCGTGTTGCCGACAAAGACGTATATTACTTATGAAGGAGTGACAACATCCAGACCGTCAGCCAGTTAACTAGCCAAAAGTTAGACTGCCAGGCAGTAACAACAGTAGAAGGTGTAGAGGGCTGATTTGCTCTGTGGCCAAAGAAACCTGTTTCTCTTTAGAACAAAAACTGGCAAGCAGTAAATTACAATAATTTATAATTATGGAAAATTTCAAATTTCTTGACTAATCTCTCTCCCAGTATATATATTAGTATAATGAATTATTTGTTGTGAATAGAATAATCCACATCTCTCGAATTTTCATACTAGTGTGCTGTGATCAAATAAAGTGCTAATTTCCCCTTCCATTTAAGCAAATTCAAAGAGTTTAAAATAGAGTAAGACCTGGTTTATACAAGTAATTGTTGCTGGCAAGTATTTATCTTGTTCTGATGAATAAATGTATGCATAAACAACTGAAATACATCGAACGAGTTTTGTCCCTTTTACTCACATACACAGTTCTATGAGGAATACTGATGCTACATATTTGCCACACGTTTAAAAGATAGCTGAGACTTCTCCTTGGGATGGAGTCAAGAAGACAGGACACTAAAGCTTATTAATGGTGTGTCATGACTGTGAATTAAAGAATCCTGTGGAACCATAAACTGTCTAGGAAGAATGGGAAAAATCATAAAATTTGATCACAAGGTTAATATAATTTTATTAGTTCCTGGCAGGAGACTAGTAATGATTTAAATGTGTATAGCAATATAGCTGACTTGTATCAAAAGCACAGTGCATAAGATTCTGTAAAGTATTTATAGCTAATTAAAAAAGCCTCCAAAACCTGGCTAGTTTTAGCATAGGTATTACCTGTATCTCTCAAGCTGATACATGGAGATTCTCCGAAGGACTCAAAACATTACTGAGTGCTTCCAGGATATCAATGACAATAATTACATAACAAGCGCTGCTGAGGAATTATAATTCCCAATTTAAAATCCCAAACTATCTGAAAAGCTCAAAACACAACTCTCCCCACCAAACTCTGTTTAAACAAGGTCAAAATAGTTGTGCTATGCACAGAAAAAATGGCCAGTTCAGAACATGAATGCTTCAAGGCAGAGCTAGATTTGTGCCAGTGGCTGCAGAAAGCAGTATTTTGAAATATGTCTGGCCCATTAGTCAAGAATTTTATACAAAGTCTCAGAAATAAAATTACTAGTTTTTTCCGAATAGATCAGAAAACTAGTTATTTTGTAATGAATGGAATTAAAGATTCTCTGAGTAAATACAAACAGAAAGAACATTATCTGAGTATGGAAACAATAACAGGAGATTTTTGTTGTCCTCTTCCCCCACCAAGATAGTCTTACTGTTTACGTGTTAAGGATTTTATAAATACTTACGTAGGATTTAAAGACAGAAGGAAAAGCATCAAAGAAAACAGAGAAAATAAAATATGGCCTGTTTATCCCTCTTCATTCCTTCCACTCTGTCTATCAAGTAGTAAACTTTTCCTGTGCTTACCTTGTTCTGATCTTTCAAATCCACCCAACTGGACAAGAACCATCTGCTGCAAACCACAGCCCACAAGGCCAGGAATAGCATGGAGAACCACAGCATTACTTAGCCCACAGGCTGTTTTCTCACGACTGCTGAAAACCTGTCCAAGAGCCAGGTCATACTGCCTTCCATCTCCCACAGAACAGATTGCAGTGACTCAGGATTCTTCTGGGTCAGAAGAAGTCTGCTGGGACAACCTCCCGCTGCCGTACACAGAATTAATTCACCCCTCTCATGGTCACTATGCCAAGCCTATTTTCAAATAATTTAAATGTTTTCTGGCAGGCAATGACGACAAATATGTACCTTTTAACAGTAGACTGAGGTGAAACTTTGGGACATTCAAAAACAACAGACATGCGATTCAGTTCAGTGGTGGACAACTCATTATGATAATGTGATTTTTTAAAAAATTATGCTTCATCAAACCACACAAAATGCCGTAGTGGTATCCCATAAAGATATTTTCATCACATTTCTTGAGGACCTCATTAAACAAAACCTTCAGCACCAAGGTGAAGAGACTCTGGAACAGGTTGCCCAGGGAGGTTGTAGATGCCTACTTCCTTGAGGTATTCAAGGCAGGGTTGGATAAAGCCTTGAGCAGCCACAACTAGTTGAGAGGCATTCCTGCCCAGGGCAGGGAGGTTGGAGTCCTTACAACGTAAAAGATTCTATGATTCTATGATTGAAAAGCTAGAGACCTAATACCTTGCTGTGCTGAGACACATGCAGAACAACATCTATAGTAAGGAATTTGGAGTATCTTGTGAAGACAGACTGAAGGAGTTGGGGTTGTTCAGCCTGAAGAGGGCAAGACCCTTGGGGAACCTCACAGTGACCTTCCAATACCAGAGAGAGCCCTACAAGAAGGCTGGGGAAGAACTATTCAATACAGCATAGAATAACAGGACAAGAGGTAATGGTTCTAAGCTGGAAAAGGGTAGGACATCAGGAAAATGATATTTCATTTGAGGGTGTAGGACCACTAGAAGAGGTTGACTAGAGAGGTGGCTGAGGCCTCATCCCTGAAGACAGTCAAGGTCAGCCTTGATGGGGCTCTGAGAAATCTGGTCTAGAGATGTCTCTGCTTGTTGTAAAGGGGTTGGACTCCCTGACCTTTGGAACTCATTCCCAACCCAACACATTCTATAATGCTATGCTTTTCTTTATGTAAGAGGTTCATCATCCATACAGTCTTGCTCTGAAAATGCTCTAAGGATGACAATATCAAAACTGCACTGAAGGCATCTGATATAAAGCAATACCATTACTACTTAATTAGTATAAACATTGTCTGTTTTTGTCAATTACACACGACCAATAGTTCCATTAAAGCTTCTATATCATACTAAAACAAGTTGGAGCTACATAAACTGAAGTACAGGAATGCCAGAATGCTTTATTTCACTATTTCAAAATGTATATTAAAAGCCAGAATAAAATTCTGGAACACCACAGTAAGGCAGCATATCCAATCTTATTTCAGTACATTATCATCAAAAATGATAGCTCAAGAACAAGGCAAATGAAGCAAGATCAAAACCATTCCCTGTAAGAAACAATTCCCAAACATTTGTGATGTCTGCTAAAGGGCAAAAAGAAAGCGACCAGCAGCATCAAGATAAACAATAAGTAAGAGCCCTGGAGGCCACTGTGCTCTGTATGGCTCCACTGGAAACTGCAAACCATTTTCAGTGGTCCTTTCTTACTCCTGAAAGGGGTCACAGCAGTTTCAAACACAGAAGTGCTTAGAAAAAGTCAGATGTCAGAGTATTTGCTATTGACAGGTGTTTCCTTCATAGCTATAAGCAATAAAGCTTATAGCCTAAAAAAAAAATTCAAGAGGAAGACTTCACAGACTCAAAGAATAACTCGGGTTGGAAAAGACCCCTGGGATCATGGAGTCCAACCATTTACCCTATCTTACAAGTTCTCCCTAAACCATATCCCTCAACACCTCATCCAAAAAAATCTTTAAACATATCTAGGGACGTCGACTCAACCACCTCCCTGTGAAGCCTATTTCAGCACCTGACCACCCTTTCTGTGAAAAAACTTTCCTAATATCAAGTCTAGAAGTCTGCTGAGACTTAAGGCATTGTTAGCTGACCTGAACACAAATATTAGGAAACATAGGAAAAGCTCTTCATTGGGAACGAGTGAGGAGAAAAGCACAGTGGAGGTCATAAGTCATACAACAATATACTTCCAACAGAGAGATTTGTGGTCCTTTAACACTGCAAGGTATCTGGCTCCTTATTGACAGTACCCTTCTTCTTCCAAAGGTAAAAATAATGATGACAGATGTTGGTGCTTGCAAACCAACTAAACACCATCAGTCACAAAGAAACTCTTAAGCAGTGGAATGCAAGGCAGAAGCAAGTGCTACTAAACTGTTTGTTGTACTTGGTGTCACTTCCTGCTTCCTCTACTGACGAATCAGGATGAAATCTTGCCTACTGAGGGAAGCAGAAAAGGGAGAGTGCAACACAGCTAGCGGATCAAAACCAGACAGCTACCCTGCTACCCAAACAACTATTTCTACAAAGTAGCTTTCTGTATTTACAGGAAGGTGTACCAAGCTCAAAGGAGCTTATTTTCTGTCTTGAAGGCCCTGATGCTTCAAAGCATACTCTTGAAAATGACCAGTAAATCCAGTAACTACCACAAATGCAGTAACAACGAAGGAAAAATTCTTTTAGAGACTGTGTCCTCTTCTGCTCCCTCTGAGGGCAATTAGAAATTCAGCTGTAACCATGTGGGAAGCTCTGACAGGTTATGCTTGCTTAAAAACTACTCATGCAACAGCAATATGACTGAGTGCAAAAGCTCCCAACTGAGAATAAAGAACTCAGATACAAGGAGAGAAACGTCAACATGAAAAGACTGGGTTTATTCTAATGGGAATATCACCATGATAACTCTCCCAAACCTCGTAGGTGAGACCACATCTTTTTTAGCTAAGAGTTCAGAAAGCTGATGTAAATTATTTGCACAGAAAAAAAATCCAGATAAACATACACAGAAATCGCACAAAAAGAGTACCAGCTGCAAATGAATGAATCAACTATCTTGAAAAAATAAGAGCTACAGAAATAAAGGCCAACATATTTTACTTACTCCAGGCTCCAAACATTCATTGTCTGACTTGTCAAATTTCTTTACATTATATAGCACTTCCCAGATTCAAATGAAGTGCCTACTGAGTCTTAGATTGACAATCTTTAAGATAGAAAAGTTATCTCAATTTGGGCAACAAGAAGAGAGAACATAGAGAACACATATTAAACAACTCCTCAAAAATGCTGGATTTCACTGATTTACGGGCATTAGACAAAAATTCCATAACAGAGGCACTCACAGAAGCATTCAGGTACTTCAGCCACAAACTTGTTTATTACCTTGCACCAGCAAAGACCAGGATTATGTAAAACACTAACCAAAACTCACATATTCAGTAAGGTACATGCTTAACTTCAAGTATTTAAAGACCTACTAGTACTTAGACAGTGAAGAGCTGTAACGACCAGAGACAGGACCCTTATCACCTCTAAAAATAAGTCTCCATTTAAGAATGTTGCAGTTAGAATTTGGAAGGTCTCAGCCTGAAGGACTGGGGAGTTTCTATTGCAACTGGTGATAAACATCTTGGCTTGGAATTCCAAGTTCAATAAACACCCCTGTGAAGTGTAAAGGTGGAAAAACACACTACTAGTTCGGAGCTTCCCGTTTCCTGTTTCTTGTTGTATATCAGCCTTGTCTGGTCTTTGTTTGGAGAAAAGGCACATGTCACTGGAGCCAGGCACAGAAGCCATCTTGCCCTTTAGAATGGATTGAATGGAGACAGACTGGGGATTTGGAATCTCAGAGATCAGTTGAGGAAAGGTTTTGCCTGCAATCCATTGTTTGATTAAATAGAGAGTCCCTGGCCTACAGTCCACAGGAACTGGTGCACTGGAACAGTGGACTGGCTTTGAAGCACATGAAGCAGGGAACTGACCCCTAAATGAACCATTGGCACTGAGGAATGGATACACAGACTAAAAGATGGACATCACATTTCCACAAGGAAAAGAACTGATGAAAGTTTCTTTCTCTTATAGGGGTGGAGTTAAGAATTAAGCCCAGTTATGTAAGAACTGCATGTGCTGAGGTTTTAGTGCTGTGTGAATTAAATCTGATTTGTTGGGATTTTTTTCCAAATAGAGCCAGTCTTTGCTTTTTCCTGGAACTTTATAAGTG
>VXBP01008890.1:57803-80350 GCA_013400115.1 Rhinopomastus cyanomelas
ACCTGGCTGGTTCAGTTGGTAGAGCATGGGACTCTGAATTCCTGGGGTCATGGGTTCAAGCCCCATGTAGGACATCTTGAGACAGTACTGTAAGCTTACCCTGCTCCAGCAGAGGGGGTTGGACTTAGATGATCTTTCAAGGTCCCTTCCAACCCCTAACACTCTGTGATTAGTGACCTTATCTCCTCCAATGGTATTGGATGTCTTCACCTACAGTAGTCCTCTGCCCTGGAAAGTTTACAAGATTCTTCTTGACTGGATATCTTGCATTCACATGGAAAGGAACCATCTCCAGAGGCTGCAAAAGGTGGACTCCCCAGTTTCTAGCAAGGGATCTCAGTTGTCTGGCTTCTCTACCTTCCAGTTTCTGACTGTCAGTCGGACTACCCCAGCATCAAAGCAGTCAGGTAGCAATGCACTCACCTGGCTGGCTGCTGTAACCTTTCCTCATATCTCAGAGACCTGATGTATCACTGGGTAGTTTTCACTTCCTGTGTAACCTTTTTCACTTCTTTGTATTTCTTAGAAACAGCTTATTGATCATTCTCTTCTCCTTCCTCTTTCCTTACCAATGAATGGTATGGACTTCATGACCTTCTTGCCCACTGTTTCTTCTTCATGACTGGGACAACCACTATAGTTTTTGCTTGGGTCCCTGTCTCAATCATGGTATTCTCTGGTGAAGTTTGGGTATCTGCCTCAACCATAGTTCTTTGAGAGTACTGAACTGTAGCTCGATCTGCACAGGCCAGGTTCCAGCACAGTGCTAGCAGCTGCTGGCTTTAATTGGGATAGGCAAGGCACCCTTCTATCAGATGATGTGTCAGTTTGCTCACGTTGCTTGTTTGTTAAGGGGTATTATCTCAGGCTAAGGGAGGTGATAATCAGCCCAGAAATCTGCCAAAATCCTTCCCATCACCCTGCCACCCAGGCACCTGCTGCATCAGGGCACTTTTCAATATGAGCAACTCCACACAACTAGGTTGCTTAACCACATTAATGTAGACAATATCTGTATTAACATAGTATAGAATACAAACTGTGTAGAAAAAAAGAAATGAGGGTTAATACAAATTAGTAAAGATATTACAAAATTAAGAAAGTAGCTTTAAATTTTGATTGGAAAAAAAACCCCATAAAATATACCCCAATTAAAAGTCAAACACATTACATTGTCTTGTAAACTGTAACAGCTGTATCGTACCTATATTCATACGATGTGTTAATTATCTTCCAAAACAATTATTTAGAGTTCGGAAATCCTTTTAGCATTTGGAAGTCATCTTTGCCACAATGCAAATCCATGATTAGATTTTTCTATAAATACAATCCCTCCCACACTTTCTGAACACATGACATGATGCTTTTTGAATACAGGAAGTAACTAGAATAGGAAATTTTTGGATGTGGCAACAAAGGAAAACTCTTAGTCTAAAAGCAAAACACTCTGGGAAGTTATTCACCTGCATCAACCATCAGCTCCCATAAACATGAAAATACAATTAAAATTTCTCATTTGGCATTTAAATACAAATCAAAAGCAACCCTTACAAAACCAAATTCAAAACGTCTTCTGAACAAGAAGGTTATACTAGATGGCAGGAGGGTAATACAGCTTTGATAAACAATAAAACATTGTTATTTTAAAACAGCAAAAACATAAGCAAATCAACACTACATAGCAAAGTTTCCTGTGGGGCTACACTCCTTTCATGCTCTAATGCAAGTAAGGACAAATAACATAAGGAAACAGAGCTGAGGATCAAAATTTGTGAATCTGGTTTTCAAAATATTAAGAGGCAAAATAGATCTTAAAAGACTAAAATAGCATTGAAAGTTTGTAGTTTTAAAGAAGGGAATACACCAAGTACATAATGTCATGATACAAAAATCAAAGACCGATTATAAATAGTTAGTGAAAGCCAACTGCAGATTCCTACCGACACAAATCAATTATGAAATTTCCAAAAGCACAGGGAAACTAAAACAGCAAGAAGTATAAAATCCTTGTGCTTTGGATAAATACGGTAAGGTTGAATCAAAGAAAGTGATATTCTGATAAAGTGTAGTTCATTTATGAGTGCTTTTGTAAAGAAGGAAGAAGCATTCCTCAGGTATAAACCACTAATAATTAGGCTGCATATGATTACAATGGAGGTTCCTAGTTTTATACCAAATACAATTCTAATATATTATTAGTGTTCCTTTGGTTAAAAAAAACCTAGTATGTGCTTTAACTTCATACTGTGGATAGCTGCCTGTTGGAGCTGACTTTTCAGAGGCTGAGTGCAGGATATTCAACATAGCGTGAAAGGACATACATGCTTTAAAAATCTCTCAAAGCTACCAAAAGATGTCCACAACAGAGCTACAATCCTAAGTGGAGAAACTCATGAACACAACACAAGCATGGCAGCCAGCAAAGCTCAGACCTCACCAACATCCTTGGTTTTCTCCCTTGTTCGGGCTACATAATAAAAATGAAAACAAACCAAAGTATTTTAAATTTGCAGACTGATGTAGGGCTCTCAGCAGTCAGCCCTATGTCAGTTACAGGAAGATTATCTTTGCATGATAAATAACAGAAGTAAACTGACTTCACGTAAAACATTATTTAAGAACCCAGGCTAAATCTTGCCTTGTTTCCAACAACAACCTTGGAAATCAACCAGATTATAAACATTAATGTATAAAAATACCACCACATAATTTTACTTAGGACCTCAAAAAAGAGTAAGTGTGAATCAAAAGAATGTCTTTGCATGAGGTGCTGCAAGAGCAAAGCATATGGTTACTCACCATGTTTCTTGAGTGGTGTGTCACCCAGGGTCTAATTTTTTTCTACTTTGGGTTGGTGCATGGGCATCAAAGCTTAAGCATACTGAAAATCTGTGGCTGACAGAAATGTTCCGGGATAGTGAGGGTGGCATGGGGGCAAGTATTTACAGGTTGATGGATGTCTGATACTACTGGGTTTTTTTGTACATTAATCTTAAGCACTGACGGCAGCAAAAAGTCCCATTAACACACAAAGACAACAGTAACCAGGAATGTATGCCTTTTCTAATGCACAGCAGTGTTTCTGCATCAGGATGAACTCAAAACAAAACACACACGTATATAAACTCACGTGGACATAGCCAGTTGAGCAATAACCCTGTTCTTACCATACAGTGTTACAATTGTCTTAAGAACCCGTATCTTTTCCCTTGCGTATTTCCATGGTTTTTAACCTGTTCCCCTAATTTCCAAGTGGCTTTTTCTACATAGTTTTACACTGCAAATTTTGTGAATTACAGGCACTTTTCCCCAAGAGAATGACTTTTCCAAGACACATCATGAAGAGACAGCCGCGCAAAACAAGATCCTATCATACTATACATTCTTGAATTAAAAAGCTCAGTTAGGAACCATTAGACCCTACCACTTTGACTTCACAGAAGCATGCTTCAAAACAGAAAATTAGTTAGCACTGTGTATTTTAACCGTATGTCTGTAACACGTAGGCATGACTTCTTTTCAACTACCTTTCAGAAGTAGGAATTACATTCATCAAATTATGTGAAAACTGGAAGTATTGTAAACAAACTTGTTATTAGAACTTGTGAAGGACAGATCTTTGCCAAAAATGGTATGGTATAATAAAAAGCTAAACGTATAGTCTTCAGCTAAGCAGAATAATTTGTAATGTACTGGAAGGAGACAGTGACATGCTTCAGCAAAGTTTTTCACTAAGGCCTTTGTATCACCATGAGGCATATGGCTAGTAATCAACACCATGACATCAGGCTGAAGTTCGCTGAATTACACAGTGATCTCATTTATCCTCCTTTTTGGAAAGCAACGTTAGTTAGAGCATATTTTCATATTAACATCTGCAGAGAATTCCAAAATCCTGGCATGGCCAATGATATTTAAGTTCCAGGTCCTGTGATTTATCCTCCTCCACCACACATAAGTTACTGTGTGTAGATGGAATCCTTTCACTGCAACTGAAGTATATAATGTAAAATAATTTTAGCTGACAGATTTTTTTCTTCACCTGTTTTTAAAAATTAGTTTACAAGTCATTACAATTTTTTTCAGCCCTATTTATCTCCGTAGACAATCTCCACTCATCTATTTGGCAGAAATCAAGACAGGAAACAGCTGAATAGGAAGTATAGTGCATTTGCTTATTACATCTCTGCATTCAACCGCCAAACTTATACCTTCTAATAAATACTGAATGACAACAAAATGAATGTAGATGTGGGATGTGATCAGAAAGCATATAGGCTTTACTGAAGCTCACTGTTAAGTGCTTTCATTCCTCAGTTCCTTCTATTTATGGGTAGGATAAGACCTTTCCTTCAGACTGGCCAGTAGTTTGTCTTATCAAATAATTTCGTTGCTGTCTTTTGAATAGTTCAAACCAGAGCTGAAAACACTCATAAGTATACTTAACTTGCAATGACTTTTGTTGAGTTGTATTCTTAATGCAATTCTAACATTCAAATTAGGAAAAATGAAAGTTTGAAACAACGGATTTGTCAAAAATGAAACTTCACCGTGTTGTTCCATGCAACCCAGGGAAGTAAGAGACAGAATATTGCTCTACCATATTTCCCAGCAGAGTTAAACATCTAAATACTTTCCCTTTGCAGTTTATACAAAGGCCAGACACACAGGCAAATACAAAAAGTATGACATTAGCCATGCTGGAGCTATTAATGGAATAAATGCAGCAGTCAAAGACCTTCTGAAGACAAAAGCATCATTCCCTTCCGTCTTTGGAACTTTGCCCAAATCAGAGTAATATTTTCATATTTGTCAGCTTTTTCTTTTTGCTGTAATCAAAGAGCTTCCTTCACAATAGCTTCCTTCATAATAGTAAATATGAATTAAGTGTTCCTTCTGTGCCTCAAAGTAAAACAGTCTCGGTAATGATGCACACAGCACAGTCTGTGTCTTTCCAAGGAAATATTTAGTGTTTCAATTTCATTAAAACCTTTGTATGGCTTCAGGGTTAAAAACACTAGGACTCACGATTATGCAGAAATTGTCAAACTTAGAACGTTAACTAGTCTTGGCCTTAAAATCTTTTCTGCAGGAAAAGTAACTGAGCTAGAAAGTACAATTACGTCAATTACTGATTTGACAGACTGACAGTTCTACCAGTTACAACAATTTCTGGACTTACAGACAATATATAGTTTCTGTACAAATCTCAGCTACTATTTTTTGAACGAAAACAAACTGTAAGCAAGATACATGATATAGTTTTAAAAACTGCAGAAGCTTCAACATAAAACCAAGTCACTGAGGAAAAAAGCATTACTATATATTAGACAGTCATGCCAACAATTTGTGCATTTACAATGACAAATTCAAGACAGTGTAGACCCTCTGAGAACTAATTGCATTTCGAACCTCATTCAACTTAGTGTTTCCTCAGTGAAAGCTAAGTTGGCATGGGTTATGACCATGAAGGACTTGATTTGTGGCAAATTCATATTCCACTGCAACTAGTTCTTTTCCCAAGTACTTACAGGAGTATAGGAAATTATTTAACTCCCTCACCCTCACAACAGATCCCCTTCTGTTCAAAATATTTCATGTATTCATTTACAGAAGACAACATAGTCATTTAGAATTTTTTTATTTGAGTAAGTAAGAGACACAGCTTCTTAACTAATATCTAGGGATTTTGTTGTATCTCAAATTGGATACTAGAACTAACTGTCTCAAGATCGGTTTGAACTTAACACAAAAACCACTAGAAATTGTTTTGTCCTATGAAGACTGTGTTTTCTCTAGCTGAACTAGGAATGGCACTTACAGTCTTTGTAATCAAAGTAAACCTTGTTGTCATCATTGCCCAAGGAAGTCTGTTGTCTTAAGGCAAAGCTGAAGCATCAGAGAATACAGAAATGCGAGTGTTACAAGGCTCATGTCACTCTGTTTCATCTTATCAAGACAACAAATCAAGTGAAACAATGTGCTTAAGTGGTATTCTTCATTTTCTAACTAACCTATCTGTTAAGAGAAAAAGGAAAAACTCTTTAAAAAAATTGAAAAGCACTACTGGCATATAATAGACATTCAAATCTCTTTCAGATTCTTTTGCACATGCTGCAATAGATAGCTACATTCCTTCCTCACACTCTGACCCAGAAGCAATGGCTGTATGTCACTTAGATGGCTGCTAATGAGAGTTGTAAGTAGTAACAAGATGTTGATTTCAATATTAAATTTATTGCTAAGATTAGAAGCAATAAGAAAAATTCATGTTGACTGTGAGCCATCAGCAGACTAAATACCACCACAAACAAGCATGTACCACATCCTACAGTTCTGCTTTACGCCGCAAGTCTTTACATAATGAATGTCTAACGAAGGTGCAATTTCTCTACACTGTTCTGGATGTTTCGATCACTTGACACAACATAGTTGTTTGCTACACCTACATTTCTTTCCTTTATTAGTAAATTTGAAGTATACTTAGTGACACACTGAGACTGAGGGTATTCAAGTCAGCAAACAGGTGTACTTTTCTCTAGTGAAAAAATTTTTCTGAGGTCCTGAAGCCTGACTCTCAGCTACAAGGGTGAAAGGACTTTCCAGATCTCAGAAGACTTGCAGAACACTCCCAAATGTGTGGATACAGGAACTGGAAGACACAGATTATGAATTTTGAGAGGACTCATACATTGTTATACAACCTTTGAATGCCAGAGCTCCTGTGAGAGAAGTGCAATGTCAACTATTGTCATAAACTGGGACTACTTAGAATTACAAGTAATTTTTTCTTTACATGTTCTTTCAAAGTCATAAGTATGCCTCAGCTCTAACAAAGAAAAAGCACCTGCTCTCTAAAGCTTACATCAAGCAATACATGCTATTTTGGATCTGAACTAAAGTGACATTTATCTGAATGCTTAAACACTTCTTGTTGTGTGTGCTTTTCAGCACTAACTGCACATTCTAGTAACGAGTATGAACCTCCTGAGCTGAGGTTCCACTCAACCACCACACTCTCTCTGCAGTTCATGACAATGCATTAAAAAAAATGGCTTATATAGCTACGTGCACTAAAGCTAAGATTTTTTTATTTGCTAAATAAATACACGGCAAACATTGGATATGAGCAAGTATGTACAAAAAGATCTTGAAGGTCCCCTCCAACCCAAATGGCTCGCTTTAAAGGTCATCGATTCAGCATTGTTAATGGCATGTAACTCTCAATGTGGCTGTGGAAGAAAACCCTGAGGTTCACAAAATCTCTACAAGTTCTTCTAATTCCTGCATTAACCTCAGTAAAATGAAAATAGGGGCACTAAAAAAAAGCTGAAGCACAATATTGATGGCACACTGACAGGCACTGCTCCCCTTTAAACGGAGGTCTTTTGTTCAAGCTCCCCTGTCGCCCACTGCTACAATAAACTGCCTAGACAAATTCCAAGCGGTTCTGAGCCTTGAGATATTACTTACACCAAAGTCAGTATTTTAGATATCAATACAAGAACAAAAGCAGCATTATTAATTTAACGTTTTATCTTGAGTCTCAGGATATTTGTTAATTTATTCCTTTTCATACCCGTTTCCAGAGTCACACAATTACAAGAAACACTCACCTGTTGTATTAAATTAAAACAGTTGCTGGAGACAATTCCACTTAAATAAACAGACTGCCAAGTTCCTTACCAGCTTTGGGTTATGAAGGAAGTTAAAATACAGTTAAATATAACGCATGTTGCAAATATCTAATCAGAAGCAGACAAAAGAAGTCTGCAGTAAACAGTACTCTACACTCAGCTTCCTACAAAAATACAGATGGAAAAATGTTTTTCGGTCATTGATCCTACTTGATCATTGCCAACAGCTAGGAATCCACCAAGATATGTAGCTCATGGATACTTCACCAATTTTTATGATAGTTTTTCTTAAAACTAGAAACAGTATTTTCTTTCTTTCTTTTGATTGAGCTTCTGCCAGACAACTTTTGTGCATCAACCAGCCCTCCAAAATACAGTGACAGACTGCTCAGACAATCTTAAAAGAAAAAAGCTTGTGTTGATAGGATTATGACAGCAACAAGCCTGTAGCTCTCTACTCCTGTTGGATTTTGATGCCAAGAGAGTTCCCCTAAAAGAACTTCTTCAAACTCCCTGGGGGAATGTTCTGCAGGAAAGGAACATTTGAAATGAGACTTGTCCACTGAATCAACTGCATTAAAAGACTGTTCAAATGCTTTAACAAATACAAGAAGTACAGCGCAGCCAAGGAAATTTACTTTACATATCATATCGTTTTAATTTCCTGAACTCTTGACTACAGTGATTCAATCATGAAAATTTCTGTATGTTTGTAACTTAGATGACCCAAAATTGTTCCCTATAGTAAGCACTAGTAATTTCTATTAAATTAATTGTTATATCCTTTTGCTATGGTTTGCTTAATATTGTAAGCCAGTTTTCTATTTAACTAACTATAATACACTGGCAATAAGATTTCTTACCATAGCCAACGGTACCGGATGTGATTAATTTCTAACATTCTTTTTAGAAGTGAAAATAAACATCCACTACATTTTCTTTGTTTGCCATCTCAACATGCTAACCAGCCTGGCCATCTTACAAATTCATGTTGGTTGTACTTTCTTAATTGTTTTCATTTTAAAATGTTTGAATTACATTCACTTAAGATTCTTTTCCCTCAAACTTCCTTTCATCTAACATTAATCCCAATTGCTGTATTTCATTTAAACGACAATCCCACATTACGCTTAAATTAAACCTTCAATTAAAATAAACTCTTCAGATTTACATCAAAAGTCATTAATGTGGCAAATATGAATGGGAAAATTGAAGATACTCTTCACAAAACTCTCTATACAGTGTTTGATAAGATAAAATCCTGGACACTGACACACCTGAGCAAGAAAGTTGGCATTTAAGGCTATAAAATATTTAGAGGGCTTGCTTTTTTATGATATTATTCTGTAATCCCTTGCTTCTTACTGACTTTCATGTCAGTGCTTTTGTGCTGCTTAATTTGCTTTCCCATTGTCTCCCATGGATGCCTCACCTATGTAACTGGCAAAACTGTTGAAGGGATACCTTTCTGATTTTCTCAAAGCAACTTTCTCTGAAGCAAAACAACTGTGCAAAGTTGGCTTCTCCTCTGCACACTGCCAACTAACATTCATGCATCTGCTTCACACCTTCAGTGTAGTAGGTGCTTTCCAGAAACTTGAGGGGAGCAAGCTATTACCTTTCAGGTAGCAGATGTAACCACATGTGCCATTTAAGCAAAACAACCACAGAATAGTTTGCTGGAAGTAATAACTATGAGGCTCAATGGATGAGACACAATGAAGAAATTCTGTCTATATAATCTACTTAATCCATTTATTTTAATAATTAACTGTAATCTTTTCATCCTATGTCTCATACTTAATTTGTTTAATTGGCTGAAGTCTAGAATGGCCTGCAGCTGTCTAGACCATTCAACTAAGAATGCAATCCTGCACTAGCTCAAAGCACACTGCCTCAGTCTTTGCTCCCAGAAATTTACATGTGCAGTTATTCACACTGCTTTCTAGTTTGCCTTTGTTAGGTACTTCTTGTTCTACTTGTTTTAATTGCCTGCCTTTTATTCTATCCAAGAATTACCCAACTACTAGTGTATTTACCATAAATATGCATATGTTTTGCCAACAATTAATTATTTTTTTCTTGATGAGGATCTTCCATTATTCTGTTGTTTTAATCACTTAAACGGTACATTCTGTTTTTCCATGAAACAAATTCCATTAGTGTGTACATTTGCTCTAGTACCATGAAAAACTGCAGCTTTCTCTCTTCCTTTCCTGTGCTGTTATTTTTTCTCTATTATGGATTCATGGCCCATAGTATAAGGGTAGAAATATCCTGTATGTTTCATTTTAACTTTCACTACCACAATGTCCATTGGAAATTCTGAAACTGTTAAATTTAATTTCTAGAGTCAGTTCTCTATAGCACTTAAGATAATAATGATGTAACCTAGATATCTAAGAACCTGGTGATTTCAGAGTGCTCGTAGTAATGGATTTTAATTTCCTCACCCAAACCCACAACAGCTTCATGCATTTTTCTACTTTCCAACACATAAGATATACATGTCCATGTGGCTTGGGTTGCACAAGCAAATATTTTCATGGCTTCACTTCACAATTCACATCAACCAGTAGTTACATTGAAATGTCAGTACCTGAACTTAAAAAGGTTTTGATAAGGATCTAAGGCAAACTAGTTGTTGCCCTCTCTCTCTAGCAGAAAAGAGACTTGACACACTAAGAGACTTCATCTGCTTGACTCCATTCCCCTAGTAATTTGGCACAGGAGACACGTCTCCAATGTACAAAACTACCATGTTTCATGAAAATAAACAATTGTACAGAGGTCTCTTAATTCTGTTAATGGACCCACTCTTTGAAAGAATGCAGATCCAAATGCAATCCCAGACCCAAATCTCATTAGAAACTGGAGAACCCACTGAGGGATGTAACAGCATACACACTTTAACTATGAAAAAGGTCCAGATAATCCTTAGATCAGCTGTAAGACTCAAGCCCATAGGAAGTCTGTAACTTATGGAACATTTGCTTCCAGGGTTTTTCTCATCTTCTCATTTTTAATGGAGCATCTGCAGATAGCTCATTTCACTTCTTGTTTCCAACTTCTTTCTCCTCTTATCTATATTAATAACTTCAAATTTATTCTCTTTGACTTGTACATCCATGAAGTGAATCACATTTCTGTATGTTTCTCATTTCACTATTAGGCAGTAAAAACTTAATCAAGTTTTTAGTAAGTTTCTCTTCTGCTTGTTTTTTCCTTTTGATGCTATCTGCCAGACAGCTTTATACCTCTTCTCCCCTGACTTCCCACAAGTCAGGACTCTTATGTGCATTTTCATGCTTTCTAATTATGTTTACCAGATTAAAAATCTATCTTTACATGTCCCAGAAAAAATTATCATATTTTCTTTCAGATTATCCTTTCTAATTGATCCTTCCCAATCTTCTGTTACATTCATATACCATCAACATACTTTGGACATTCTGTAAAAGGATTACTCACTTTCATGACATTGTTCTCTCTGCTTATAAGTACAAGCAGTCTGTGCAGTCTTGGACTTCTGCATAGCATTATTTCCTCTGTACATCTGACAGGTTGGCCTCACTACTTTTTACAGCTACAAACTCAGGCATGGAGAGGAAATAAAACTATGAAGACATGTCTCATATCTGTTCAGGAAAATAAAGTTGAACCTTAGTCCAATACTGTAGGCAAATATAAATTATTCTAGTGCAGTAAACAGGGTGGAGAGACTATTTTAAAATGAAATAGTGACTGCAAACTTCCTGGTCCAAATAATGAAGCCTAAGTTATAAATCTAAGCATAGTTCTGAAAAAGTTCAACTAAAATGCATAAGAAAAATCAGATGATTTGTATTTGACCATTACTATGATTTGAGTATCTGTAGGAAAAATTAAAAAAGTTTAACATTTACTTTCAGAGTGGCAGTCTTTAGGCATTATTTAAAAAAATTAAACAAATAAAAACAATTAAAATGCAACTTCGCTACGTTCACCACAAAGAGGACAAAGCAGTGGCATCAAAAAGTCTAAGACTCTACCCTTGTATGAAAACATCAAACTTGTTTAGATTATAGACAAATGAAAAGGTATTTGAACTCTAAACAATCCAGTAAGTAGGAAAATGGGGAAAATTCGAAGTCTAATCATGGCTGTATAGATAAAGTAGACAAAAAATATGGATGGGAAAACACAATGTAATGTGTTACTGTGTTACCTAGGAATACTGAAATAGAAGTGAAAGTAGCAGTTGGATGCCATACCTATCTCATACTATAATGCATTAGCATTTAAATTGAAATATTACAAGAAAGAAGATACATCAATTTATCACATAGAAACCCCAAGCCTCTATTCAGTAGTGATTCTACTCACAGTACTTATTGCTCATTAACTTAAATATATCTGTAATATCATAGTCCTTCCCAAGAACAGTGTCTTGCAAAGGAAGAACAGGACTTTTAAAATGGAAGTCTCAAAGCAAAATTGTAACTAACAGTACTCCTAATTCCTGCATAAACAGTAAGCATTTAATACATGAAATATACAATATTTGTTGTTCAATTCTAGGAAAAATAAGTGTTAGAAAAGATTTATCTGAAGAGATCTCAAGTGAGTAGAAATATAACATGTAGGTCTGCAGCCCTTCTAGGGCACTTAAGCAAGAATGAAGAAGAGATATGCATTTTAAGAACACAGTTGACAAATGTCCTTAATTTTAAAGGGCATCAACTGGGAACTGTAGAAACTAAAGTTACCATACAGAAGAGTGCTCATATACCAAACCAGCTTGTCTGTCATTAATATGAAATTAAAAGTAGTTTCAGGACATAAAACGTTGTTAATCCACAAGCTCTTACAGCTCTGAATGTTACTACCACACTGAATGTCCTTTCAGTTAGGAGCTACCTCCCAGCATTTGCTTTTCAAGATTCAAACCTTCATTTAGCTTAGACAATGTTCATTTATTTTCAAGGCATCTCCATCACTGGAGAAAAATTGCTAAGTGTACAAGTAAGTCCATCGTCTGGGCTCTCTACCATATGGAAACGCGGATCAAATCTAAATGAATAGCTACACACTTGGACCAAACACAGCGCTCTTCTCTTTTTCTGTTGAAGGCAAATTTCTGCTCAAAGCCAACAGTATAAAATAGCAAATAAGCTTCCAAATATCAGACTTGAAGACAATGATCTGCAGTTACTATTAGCAGAATGACTTTAAGGCAGCTCAGTTGGTTTTGAAAAGATGAAAGTAGCTAGAAAAATAGTACAATTTATTACAGCATTATTGTGAACAGAAAGAACATAATTGCTCACGAGTCTTTACAGCGGGCAGCTTTGGCAATTCTCTTTTTGCAGATTTAAAGTGGACACATAAAGCAGAGGATAACCTTTAAGTGCTAATACCATATCTTGCTTGAAAACTACTCACATCACAGTAACTCAGGGTTGTGGGTGTACATTTTTTTCTGCAGACAGACAATGCCTATGGACATCATGAGAAGCTGGCATTTAGATTGAAATTCTAAATTCTATGACATATGATTTCATTTTGATTTTTCCCCTTCCCTGATTCAAAGCACTGGCAACAGAAATTGCATCAACAGATTTTTGGCATAGCCATGACAGATCCCACATTACAATGATAAAAAAAAACCCCAACAAATATTGTGTGACATTTTCCCTTTAGACCAGTGAAAGTCCAGTTTATCAAAACAGAATGTGTCAGACTTTTGATATTACTGAGTGAATATATAAAAAGCTCAAGGTTTTCATATGCTGACTAAGATTGCAGTTCATGGATTTATGGTTCAGAGGGATCTGTAGATTATCTGACTTGACAATCTGCATAATACACAGGAAGCAACTCAGGTACAGTATAGCATAATCACAACAATGACACGTAACTGGTAACTCATGGACCTCATTCAGTAAGGATCAACAAATGAGCTGAAGGATGTGTGTTATGCTCCGATTTCTGAGAGTTACAACCAGATGCTGTCCAAAAGTGTTGGGAAGGTTGGAAGGAGGATGGACAGAGTCACTTAACACACTTTCATTAGCATTAGCATCTCAGGTCAGCTTATAGCACAAGTGAAGTCACATTTTAGGTTGCTGTGGTAACAATCACCAGTTCAGAAAATTTTCACCAGCTTAAGTTCTTACTATGCAAGATTAAAAAAACCCACACATAATTGTTATGAATTCCCTGGTGCATTCTCTACACAACATAAAGCCAGGTCAGGATACACATTTAAAGTACAGGCTGTGTATACGAACAACCTACAACTTTATGCTAAAGTACATAGCCTGACCCATAAAAACAATAGTTTGGTTTCACAAACAATCTCTACTGCATCACAAATGTAGAAAAAGGAGAGATAAGCATGTAGGGGACTCTTACTACAGGCTTATCAACAAGAAAACCTTCTCAGAGCTGGAAGTAAAGCAAACTAGGAAAAAAGGCTTATCTGAGAAAAGTGTTCTGCATGTAGACTGCTCCTTCTGTTAGTTGAAATGATGGCTGTGGTCAGCAGCAAACTGCTGACTATGAGCATCTCACTAAATCAAAAAAAAAAAAAAGGGAAATGCTAACACTAATGACTTTTGTGTTGCACATGATTGCTTAAGTGCTGTGCAAGCTTGGTGCAAGTGTGTGGTTTTTAGCTCATTCGACCTCAAAGGGACCTCGAAAGATCATCTAGTCCAAGTTCATCTAGGAGCCAAATACTAGGTACACTTCCAGGGTCACAACATGAAAACCAGAAAGACGTGAAGAATACCTTTCCCACATCACCCCAACCTATGGATGTACAACACAAAAAAAATCATCCCGATTAAGTTTTAGGTCTTTTTAAAAACATGAGAAAACAAATTCTTAAGCCTTTCAAACACTTTCTGGCAATTCTGAACTCTTTAGCTATCCTAATAGGGGCTATGCTATCAACTACCCATGTTTGCACTATCACAGCCAGCTGACATGTTAACGCCCAAATAATCTAAAAACATTAACATTTTTTTTCTACTAATTTTAAAAAAGCCTAGAGAGGAGGACATGTCAACCTCACCTCTGTGCCTGGGAAGATCATGGAACATATCCTCACAGAAGAAATGCCAAGGCACATACAGGACAGTGAGGTAATTTAGGTCAGTCAGCATGGCTTTAGTAGGAGCAAGTCCTGCCTAACCAACCTAGTGGCCTTCTACAATGGAGGAACTGCATCAGTGGATGAGGCAAGAGCTACAGGTATCATCTATCTGGACTTCTGCAAGGCCTTTGGCATGGTGCGCCACAACATCCTTCTCTCTAAGTTGGAGAGATATGGGGTTTAATGGAAAACTGTTCAGTGGATAAGGAACTGGCTGGATGGTGATACCCTGAGACCAGTGGTCAATGGCTCAATGTCCAGATGGAAAACAGTGACAAGAGCTGTCCCTCAGGGGTCTGTACTGTTTAATATCATCATTAATTATCAGCAGTGGGACTGAGTGCACCCTCACCATTGACAACATCAAGCTGGGTGGTGTAGTCAATATGCCAGAGTGATGGGATGCAATCCAGAGGGACCTGGACAAACCTCATGAGGCTCAACAAGGAGAAGTGCAGGGTCTTGTACTTGAGCCAGGGCAAACAGCAGGATTAGTGCAGACTGAGGGAAGACATGCTGCAGAACAGCTCTATGGAAAAAGACCTGAGGTACTAGTGAATGAAAAGCTAATGTGCACTTGCAGCCTGGAAGGCCAACCACATCACAGGCTGTATTAAAAAAAAGCATGGCCAGCAGATCAAGACATGTGACTTTGCCTCTCTACTCTGCCCTGGTGAGACCTCACCTGGAGCACTGTGTCCAGCTTAGAGGCCCCAAGGATGAGGGCCTGTTGGAGCATGTCCAGACAAGCTCCATGTCGCAAATATAAGCACCTCTCCAACGAGGACAGGGTGAGAAAGTCATGGTGTTTCAGCCTGAAGATAAGAAGGCTCTGGGGGACCTTACAGCAACACCTGAAAAGGGCCTATAAGAAGGCTGGGGAAGAACTGTTCAGTAGGGCATGGAACATTACGACAAAGCCAAGGTGGGGTGGTGGAGGTTAAGCTGGAAAAGGTTAGATCTAGGTTAGACACTAGTAAAAACATCCTTGATGTGAGGGTGGTGGATCACTGGAACAAGTTACCTAGAGAGGTGGTGGAGGACCCATCCCTGGAGATTTTCAGGGTGAGGCTTAACGGGGCTCTGGGCAATCTCGTCTAGAGAGTCATGTCCCTGCTTGTACCTTCCAATTTTCTTTGTGAAAAAATACCCCTAGTAGAAGTTCTCAATTCATACACCTTTATAGTTTTTATTCACACCAAGCAGATACAAATTCTTGCATCTTCCCGTTTATAAATCAGGACTTAAAACTGATTGGTCTATTGATATTCAGTAGTTTAAGCTCCACTTTTTAACCTCAGAGCTTATAAAATTGATGTAATAAGACAACAGTGCATTATTTAGCTTGAAATTCTTCATATCTTTGTCAGTTCTGGACATGTCTTTTTCTTCTTACAGTTTAAAAGAGAAGCACTAACATACAAGGGTAGATAAAAGAAGTAAATGTTGCAGAAGAAACAGGTTAGAGGACAGGTACTCATATTCACAAGTAACACTATTATATTTTGAGACTGCTGACTAACATGTAGTTAGATGCCAGTCATTTATTTGCATGTTTCAGCGCTACTTTGCATCTAGTAAGGCTAAGAAACTTAAGTAAGCACACAGACAAGTTAAGTAGACTATCCAATGACTATCCACAACATGGCAAGATCACTTCAGGGGCATAAGAGTTAGGTGATTAAGCATAATTATATTTTCAGCATGACTAATAAAGCGTCTGTCATGATAAAAGAACAAATAACCCTTACCCTGAAAAAATGAATCCTGCAAAATTACAATAAAATTATTCTACGCAACTTTACGCTTAAGGCAAAAGGAGAAGACTAAAGATTTTGATTAAATATTACATTATTAAACTTTAAAAAACACCTCAATAATTATCTAATATAAGTAAAACTTGTACCAGTTGTGCCTGAATATATTTTCTTGATGTAGAAAGTAATTCTAGAAACAGCTGAGTAGTTTCTACTTCCTATACCATGTTCTTTAGCTTTACTCCTTTTACAGTCATGGCTTAAATTCCATGAATTCTATGATCTGTCACATAATACCTGCCCACTGAAGCAGTCTGAACATCATTATCAAAGGAACTGGGTTAACTTAAACTCAAAAAGGTAAAGAGACATGAAGTTTAGGGTACCAGTAATTCAAACTTCAGTTGGTATTTGACAGCTTAACTATAATCTTTTCTCGCTGCCCATCCATCAGAAAGCACACACCTAAAATCCTTTGCAAACAATGTAAAGTGACTGATTTGGCCATACATATGTGAAAATGCAAGCCAAGGTTTGTGTTCATACTGTAGAGTTAACAGGAAAAGCAATTAAATTAAAAATATGTATTTTATTACAAGCGTAAGCAGATGCGGCACCAAGTACATAAAAGGAATAGATTTGTTGAGTAAGGTGACATTTTTACATAGTAATAGAACTACACTTTAAGGGCTTTTGCATATGTTTTACCTAGAGACCTCTGTGATGAAGTGCCAGTATCAACTTCCCTTTCTCTTTAGTTGCCATTTTCATTTGATTTCTTCCTTCAGATGTGTGCCAACCAGTTTCAACTTGTTTAACAACACTTTTTTAAAAATCAGCTGCCTTGCTGGAATGTTGTAACTGATGCATGTGTGGGTATGTATGTAATACACATTAACGCAATACAAAGGGTCTGGTTTATGCCTATAAAAGCGAAGAATTTAAGCATTAAAGCAAAATACCAGAGCAGACACCTCTTTACAAATAATAATAACTTAACAAGCACCCAATTTGCATAGAATGTGTTAGGTGGAAGTGCTCTGTTCATTTCATACAGCTGTGGTTTACATGGTTGAACTAGAAAGCTAACATAGTATCATAAAATGTATTTTTTTTTAATGGAGTCTTCAATATCATAATATGTAATAAAAATATCCTATGACATATATTTGATTATTATATATATTTGATTGTGTACTAAAGTGAAGTTGCTTCCAGTAAAATTATTGAATAAAATGTTGATGACAAGAAAAACAGAAAGATCAGGATGTCAGACTTCGATTTACTATTAAACGATCTGGAGAAACAGAAGGCTTCCTCATGAAGCTTTGTGCTTCAGGCACAAGAGTTTGCCTAAAAATCAATTAGAAATCATAGAATCATTGAATCATTAGGGATTGGAAGGAACCTGGAGAGATCATCTAGTCCAATCCCCCTGCCACAGCCAGATCAACTAGACCAAGCCGCACATACAGGCGAGTTTTAAATGTCTCCAGAGAAGCAGACTCCACAACCCCCCTGGGCAGCCTGTTCCAATCCTTGTGAAATGTCAGTTGTGTTACCTAACCTTTACACTGCATTGTGACTAAAAAAAACTACTAAATGGCCCTCATATCCTCAGAGACAATTCCCCAGCAACACATACCTCCACCAAACACACTGGTGATTAAATTAACTGTAAATCCTTGAACTTATGACATAAACTACTTTGTGGCTCCCACAAGGACATACCATGGTGTCTGCCAAAACATTATACAACAAATATTTAGATGTTCCCTCAGAAAGCCTTTTGTGATTAATCTTATTTAGTTTTCACAACTGATAAAATACCCAGATCTTGTTATCAGGAGAACAAGAGAGAAGAGTTAATGAAAAGTTTTTGGGAAAACTTGTAAGATTATACAGCTCTAACAAGCACTTTATTATAACTGCATGATCAGCACTGCTTTGACAAAGAGCAGCTATTTGTGTAAGTCCTAACTTTTGTTTGGGTGTGAATTCTAGTCTGCTAGCACAGTAACAACCTGGTTTGCAAAAATAAGTGGAAACACACCAAAGACAAGTGTTCAGAAGAAAGTTAGTCTTCTCTTCCAGGTCTCTCTGTGCCTGAAGATTTAGGAAGTGCCTATTCATCTCTGCCATGTCAGTATTTTCAGTACCTTTGAAACATGGTCAGATGCTTCTGATCTTCTCTACTGCCTCGGATTTCTACACTTTTCTTCAATGCACCTCCTGCACCAGCTAGCTGAAAGAATCAGTGCAAAGTCTTTGGTTGCTTTAAATGAATTCACGGGAAAAGTGAATGAAGAAGCCACCCACAGTACCTGACTGGTTCTTGACTTTTGGACAATCACCTCTGATTTCACTGGTCTGAACAACATGATTAATGATTTTCCAAGGGCAGGGAGAGCAGGAGAGTCCTGCTTTTCTAAAGCAATGTTTGGTTTTACCATCCCGTGACAGGAATTAATTTGTTCTAATTAAACTCTTTTGTTAAGTAGAAGGTACCTTCATCAAAAACATCTTGAGTCCTCCAAGTCAGTAATTCTGCTGTCTCTGCCTGTCACACTAAAAGAGTGAATTAATGGGAAATAAATGATGTTTAAGCTTGTCTGAACCTGACTGAAGACGTGTGGACAAAGAAAATAGTAGTCTGTGGAATTTAACTTTCCTCTTTCTGACATTGTTTGCCTTTTTCTGTCACTCACTCAATGGTGGATCCAAAAAGTAGTAACCTGAGATTTGATTCATGAACTGCTTCAGCAGAAGTTCCTGCTGCCCTCAGTTCACAGAACAGCCTCAGGGGACGTAAATCAACTAGTAGTTGGCCTAGATTGGCCCTTCGTATTTACACAACTTCCTTTTTAAAAAAAAAAAAATAGAAAGTGCCCTCAACAATCCTTACTGGTTATGGACACTGGCCTAACATATTGAAAACATAACATGCCAGTAAATGAAATGTCAGGCGTAAAATTTGTCTATGCTCATCTGTCACATCAAAGCTTAATAATTGCAGGAATTCCTGCGATATTTTACACCCAAACAGATTTCATGTGTTCTTTGACATCAGTTGTTTTAATCAACCCAGGGCTGATCATTTAAGGCCCTGTTTATACACCTTCAACAACTTGGGCTCTGTTTACTGACTGCAAAAGCCCTTGCTTTGGCACAGTGGATCTTGTAGCCATCCACAGGAACAATCAACCCATCAGGCTACCCACTAGCATCTTCACCAAAGAGGGATTTGCACGTTCTTTACCTACTGAGCATACACCAGACCAGTACACCCAATTCAGCTTTGACAGGAGCTGTCAAAAGAAGATGTTAAATAAAACAAACTTTTGTTTTCTGTGTTTTAATACAATGAACTGGAATTAATGACATTAATCACCTTAGATTTTCTAACTAGGGATTTCTTCTCAAATTTACAGGTTTTGTTTGCAATACTATTAAATACTTACATCAAACTATGTCTAACACTATGTCCCATAAAAATATACTTGTTTAAACGACAGAATGCAAAAAGCAAGGAAATAAAAATCTCAGCTGGTTTCATTCCATGTAGACTAGTTACTTTTAAAAATTAATTTCTGCCTTAAAATTAAGTAGCTTATTTCCCAAAACAGATAAACCGAGCAAGGTATTTTACATTTAGTTCTGTAACAGTCAGAAATTAGTTCTGGAATCCGCAACTTTTGTTAATGAATATGCAACTCTTCCCACTTCCTTCCCCGGACACATTACTCTAACTCATGAAAAACAAACCTACTTTCAGTTTCAGCAAAAGATAGTAACCATTCAGAAGGTATTTGTCAGGAGTCTAAATTTTACTAGAAACCCTTTACCCTTCTCTTTATGAAAGTGACTGGTTAACTCTAAAAGTTGCAGAAATATTTTGTGTCAGATGACTGGAAATGAACTAAGCAGAAACAAAGACGGTGTGCTATTTCATTTTAAGGAATCAAAATTGAACAGGCACTGTTTGATAATGTGCTGAACAGAAGTTTCAGTATAGTTTTAAATGTAGCATGAAAGTCCTACTCTTGTTTTGCACTGTCAGTGTAGAAAAGTAAAAAGCTATACATTTAAAGAAATATTCTTCGGTTTTCAAAGACACACAAATTATTTTTAGGAAGGCTAAAAACATGAGTGCATCCTGTTTAAGGAAAGTCAGTTGGTGTGGGCAACAAAATACAGGTTAGCAGAAGGCACAGGGGAGAGCGGTTACGTTGCAGCCTGGCTTACTTTGGCCACAGTAACCCCACGGGCTGCTGAGAACCCCCAGGGATTATAGGGGCACATGGGAAATACAACCTGCATTGAGGTGGAAGCCCAGGATATCTGGAGTAGCCATTATGAAAAGGAGAAAAAAACCACTAAGGAACAATTATGTAAGATAACTGGACAGCAGCAGAGTTCCATTAGCTTCCCAATGACCATCATGGGGTATATGCTGAACTTGAAAAGGGGAAGGTAAACGCTGGAAATCGTATCTCTCCTCTGCTCAGCTTACAGACTGCTTGGAGGCATGTATGGCTGGATAACTGTGCTTGCCATGTCAGTCATGCTCAAGACAATAGATAATCGTGCTCTGAAAATCAGCTAACATATCCTGAAATAAATTACAGAAAATCTAAACCACCTCTCTGAAATGGTGATATGGTCACTAATGTCAGACAAGCGTCCACACTTGAAGCCCATCATACAGGAAAACTGGGAGTAGTGATCATACACCAAAACAACACAGACTGGACCAAGGCAAAGTCATTAAAAAAGGGCAAGCTTTCCCAGCTTGGAAAAGAACTAATTAAACCCATGCGTTGCATAAGAAACAAGTGGTTCCAACTTGCATTTTCTGTAAAACACAGATATGTGTCCTGCACTGATTCTCTGGTATTGAGCACGAGGTGAACTTGTTTTTCAGGAGAGTGCTCAGAGATGTTTAAGTTGGACAGGAGTCAAAAGTAATTGCTAGTAGGGCACACAGGCAGGCATACACACGCAGAAAGCACATTACAAAAGCTTTGTTTTCATAGTAAAACATGTTCAGGATTCCTCAAAGGATATTTATTTTAAAAAAAAACCTCACATGTGACATGATGGCAATAAAGAAGGAAATATAACGTATTTTAATTAATGAAAGTTTTCATCATATTTGTGGGCTAAAAGGCTCTTTTAAGGATTAGAAAACATGAAGTAAAAAAACACTTGGTGTGTTTTCTAAGGCCTGAAAAATTAATACAGGAATAGATGTAGCATAGAAATTAGCAACTTTTTTGATAACCCAATAATCAACTCTCTTATCTGAAACTCATACAAGTTCTAAGTTTCATTTAAAGTTATGAGTATTTCAGTTAAAAAAGATCACAGAGCATAAAATAAATAAAATAAACAAATGCTTTTCCTGTGTTCTCACTTGGTCAGCTGACTGGAATGAGTTTCTGTAAAGAACATGATAACTATGTTGTCATAGTTCCTGTAATTAAATCTTCAGTAACATTGTGACATTTGGACTCATTAGGAAAGCAAAATTACTTCTATAACTGAATATATCTTACTTCACAATGATTGCATTTTATTGAGTATATAGCAGTAGAAAATAACAAAGCTTACAATTTCATGGGTTTTTTGTTACTTCCAATATTTGGAAATTTTGTAACAGTTTATTACAAAACTGAGATTGTGGAGTCCCGCCTACAAAGCTACCATTCCTGACTAGTTTGAACAAATTGCTAGTTTTAATTGTCTAAGTTTCAAAAGATAATATTTCAATTATGTTTTCAGCTATTTACATACATTTTCATTGGTATTGCACACTGTTTCATCTTCAGGATTACCTTATCCCTGAGAACATTAGAAAAATCTTTTCAATCTAAAATAAAACAAAATACTGAGCTTTTCAATGGGTGCACCCTTAAAATTGGCAGGTTCCCAACAAGTTCTTTTTGTTTCAACAAAGGTCATTTCCCTCCATTTTTTTTCACAGTATTTCACAGTATTATCAAGGTTGGA
>VXBP01008891.1:0-28782 GCA_013400115.1 Rhinopomastus cyanomelas
ATTTATTAGGGCTCCCTCTGATTTTCACCCACAAGAAAGTGGGTTACAAGAGTGCTCAGCAAAGGAGGTGTTATGCATCATTGCTAATGTTGCAGTTGAGAGATTAAATGCTAAATAATGGTTCTCCAAAACAGGCAGTAAAGACTGTACCTACCCTGCAAAAGGCTTCCCATATGCAGCGCTTTATGTGTGACCATTATCACCAAGAGCAGTTACCTAGGAAACAAAATGCACTCACATACTCCATACAAGTTTCTTCAGAGTTACCTTTTCTACTAATCACAGAACATTAGGGATTGGAAGGAACATCAAAAGATCATCTAGTCCAATCCCCCTGCCACAGCAGGATCACCTAGATCAAGTTGCACAGAAACATATCCAGGAGGGTTTTAAACATCTCCAGTGAAGGAGACTGCACAACACCCCCTGGGCAGCCTGTTCCAGTGCTCTGGCACCCTCACTGTGAAGAAGTTCCTTCTCATATTTATATGGAACCTCCTAGGTTCCATCTTGCATCCATTGCCCCTTGTCATATCACTAGAGGACACTGAAAAGAGCCTGGCTCCATCCTCCTGACACCCACCCTTCACATATTTATAGGCATTAATAAGGTCACCCCTCAGTCTCCTCTTCTCCAAGCTAAAGAGACTCAGCTCCCTCAGCCTTTTCTCATAAGGGAGATGTTCTACTTCCTTCATCATCTTCGTTGCAATACTCTAAGACATGGGTCCTCAAGCCCCGGCCCACGGGCTGGATACAGTCCTCCCAGGGTCTCCAATGAGGCCGGGCCGCTCCCCCATCTCTCCCTCCCTCCATCCAGCTCCCAGGCAGGACAAGCCAGGCAGCACAAACTATAGCCCGGCCCCTGACAGTGTCTGAGGGACAGTGGACCGGCCCCCTGTTTAAAACGTTTGAGGACCCCTGCTCTAAGATATTTTAATGCTTTGATCCAATACTTACAGCACACCCTTCTCTGAACACCACCAAAATCAGTCATGAAATGGCAAGATTGTCTGATATGGTCTTGTCCAGACAAAACCAGATTTTTGTTAAGACAAATGAAGTTGACAAGGAAATGGTTAGAGTATGTAGCCACTGTGCAACCAAATCAATATGTTAAACTCAACTTACTTTTGCCAGGTACCGATACTAAAATTGGAGGCGAATTTTAAAAATAGAAGAATACTGAACCATATACCTGATTTCTTATTCTGGAATTGAGATTATGGATCATTTGGATAAGTGCCTCAAGTTTTCAGCCATCATGTGAACATTCTTGCCTTTACATACACAGTTCAAGTGCAGTTTGCTGTGCAGATGACAGTCCTTAGGTGCTTCCTCTCCCTTGCTTGTTACGTGTCTGTGACAAAGATGATACTGAAGTTTCAAAACTTTTGACTCTGAAGAGGCAAATACTGATTATTATCTTTAGATCTGAGGTGAGCAGGAAAGATTTCTGGAAATTAGAGAAGGGCAGTCAGTCCATAGCTTGTTTTATTGAAAATTGCATGTAAAAATGCCAAGACACACATGAAATGAAACTGCTGAAAAGTGCTGAATCTCACGGTTGCTAACTCTGAAGCTTCTTCCATTGCCTCTGAAAAGTGAATTTTAAGGGTTCCTGATTATATTTTACCTGTTGGACATGATGTTGTTATGAGATGATGGTTGAGAGGCTATGACGAAGTGATTCCGAATAAATACAAGACTTGACCAATGTCTGTGCTAAGCCTTTTATAAGTTTATTGCAGTAACCTGACTGGTTTTCAGCAAGAGATAATTTTTCTATGATATCAGAGGTCTATCACTACAACAAAAGAAAAAGGATGTTCTGAAACAAAAATATATGATGAGGCTGAGGCTCCATGTCACTGATGGATGTGTATGTCAATACACATAAACTAAGGTGTAGAAATCTTTACAAGTACTTCTTCTTTTAAAATAGGAAAAAAGCCAGAAAATTAAGTTTTAAATGCAGAAATCATCTCAGTGACATCTAGAATGAGATGTTCTGCCCACATTATCCACTCCTGACAAATGTTTATATTATTAGCTGAGGCAAACAATTCTTCAGGGTATGTTTTTTGTGCAAATTGGCTTATTTCTGTCTACGGTCATTTAATAGTAGAAAAAAACACAATTTTTTCCAACTCTTGCTTAGTCAATTAAAGATTCTTTTTCTCCTTTCATCATTAATGAACCAATTTTGCAACAAGCATGAAAATTCCATTAGAAATTAACCAGCTAATTGTCATTAGGCAAGTCTCATACATACATATCTTTGGACTAGCATAATTTTGTTTACATGAAAAGCAACTGGACAACTTGTCAGGAAGGTAGAGAATTTCTTATAGGGCTCTGTACAGGCAGACACCATAAAAGCAATCTTCTGCTGCATGTCTTCTGTGGGAAACAAGAGGAGACAGAGACCTGAAGGCAGCAGGGTTAGGAAAGTATGGATATACTAAGTTGTAAAATTAATGGTCAAATTAATGGTCAGATAGGTCAATTAACCTACTGATTGAAATGTTTGTATTTGTAATGCTTAGCGATTGTGTAAGAGATGTCACAAGCTATTAACTGAGTGCCATGAACTTTCCATTTCCTGTTACTAAGCAAAAGGGGGTTTTGGTGAGGAAGCAACGCACAGAAATCAAGCAAGTTATCTTCAGAACATTGAAGTACTTCAGACTCTTGGAGGTTATGATCACTGCAGCAGAAGGAACCTTTTGTTCTCCATGTCTTGTCTTGTTTTAGGTGCTCACTCCTGGCACAACCAGAAGTATTTATTTTCTCTCTCCACACTGTAAATTCAACAGGAGCTTAATTACTGGCCAGAATATTGTGATTGTCCAAGGAGTATCAGATATGAGCAAATGTAGTTTGCACCACCACTCAGAAGTAACAGCTTCAGTCATTCACCAGCCTCAACTGTCAGCTCTATCTTCCTCTTGCATAAAAATAAACATTTCCCCCACAATAAAGTCTTTTTATAAAAGCAATAAAACAACTCAAGGGAGCATTGTTATCATGAGCTAATCACCCCCTTAGGGAATTAGAGGCACTTAGCTGCATCTAGAGCTTTAACACCTGAGGGGCTGTGATTATTTCATGATAACCAACAAGGCATGACAGACTGGGAGGTTAATTAGATAATATTCAAACTTGGTAATATTGAGTTTGAAGATTTCTTTTGAAGCTGTACAAGCAAAGCTCTGCTTATAAAACAGCAGTGGGATATCAGCATAGAAAGGATAATTAACATTTCCTACAAACCAACCAAGGTTTTGAATAGCTAAAGGAAAAAATAATAAAGCAAAAGTACTAAACCCTGAGGCACTCCTTTAACAATGAGCAACCCTGATGAGTTCAGTCCCCAGAATCTTGGGCAGAAATTGACTCAAATTATATAATGCCATTTAGCTGCTAACCCCTAAATGGTGAAGGCACTTCAGTCAGCCTTATACTACTTAACAGTCCATTGTCTCAAAGAATTTAGTGGGATAGTAAACACAGCATGAAGCGGGTTAAAACTAAGAAACTGCTTTGCTCCCGGGTTTTCGGCACCAATTTTGTGCTGGGTTGAAGACCACAATTAAAGACAAAGGAAAAGAAAACAAAGCAGTGAGGTCTCAATGAGATCTCAGATAGAGTTTGTCAGAAAATGGATAGCTTAGGGAAAATGGAAACGGGTTTATTAACTCTATAACTGTACACAGAAAAAAAAGGAAAAGGTTAAGCAAGTTAGTGCACACAAGCTGGAATCTGTGTCACAAATGCCATCACACATTCTGAAGAAAATACACTGGGAGATCACTATCGTATCGATCCTTGGGTATTTTTCACATTAGAGATCTGAGAAAAGAACATGTCAGTCGAGTGGAGACGAGTACTACCACCCTCTCTATTTTTCATGTTTCACCCCTGCCAGCAACAGTGGCACCCTGGCTGCCCAGACTGGTGAATTCTTCAATTCTTCAGTGTAGATTCTCCAGCTCAATGCTCATCAGGCAGCCTGATTCCTCAGCATCTGAACTGCATCCCTTGATGCAGGAGACATGCAGCTCAAACAAAGACCCTAGTCTCTGTCTTTCATGCCCAAGGTTTAAGGATGCTTGAGTTCTGCTTTCTTCAGCTAAGCATGGAGGAATTCTCCCCAATACTTGAGCATTCCCAGTTTTTCTCAGAGGCAGAAATGACAAACAGTCTCTCTTCCTGCTGATCAGGAAGATGGTGGGAGCGGACCCTGGCCCCAGACACGTGCGGGACCCAAGATGGAGACTGATCACATGGCTGTGTTAGCAGGGGCCCCCCACACTTTGCAAACGTGGCCGAGACTGTTCCATGACCCTCCCCTCTCCTCTCTCCTCCTGTCTCAGCTCCTGGAGGAAAAAAGAGGAATCCTTTCAGCTCACTGCGAGTTGCTGAACGGTTGCTCCTTGGTGTGGAGGGGTGATGGTAGATCTGCACTAAGGTCTTGCTTCTCTGGTCTGTGGTGCCAGGTCTGGGCCGGGGCTGAGTCCAGGCTGAGGCCAGGCCCTGGGGCCACACAGAGATACCACATCCCTCCCCATGGCAGAGCGGGGTCAGGGTCTGGGCCAGGTTGGGCCAGGCCACAGTAGGCCCATCTTTCCATCCCCAACACCCTGGAAGTATGTGGGAGGGTTAGCACAAGACAGCAGCCCCGTGCTGGGCTAGAAGCCCTCAGCAAAAAGAGGCAGGGCTAAGATCACTGACCCCTTTTATAGTCTCTCCTAGTGACACCCCTGTAAATGCAGGTACTTGAGATAGTGTCACCTCCACCCAGGACAGGTCACTGGTGGGGGGGTTCCCTTAAAGCAATGTAACTTTTTCTTCATGAAATCACAAATCTGTACATCTGAAAATTCTAGTAATTTTCAAACTGCAACACAGCATTCCTAATAAATAATCATCCCCGCTGCAGTCACTGCTTTGGTTTGAGAAGCTGTAAGAAACTCTGCTATTGAACTGTGATAGAATAAAGAGAAAAGATGCTGCAAATATCTAAAATTATACAATTATACAAGCAGTCATTCTTCTGGAAGAGCATGTTGCTTTCATGAACAATGGCAGTCAGAAGTATCTGCATCTAGGGATGGAGCCCTGTTGCAGGCACATATTAGCGTCTAGTTGCTCTATGAAGTCCTGTCCTACTAGTCCATGAGCAGATGCTGTTTCCCCCACTCCTGCAGGAGAAGATGAGGCCTGTGAAGCACCCCAACTGTCTGATTCAACTGAAATTATTCTACTAAACCAAATAACTGGCCTTTGCATCAGCTTGCTGACCTGAGTCACGCTGTGGTTGTCCACATGAGCTGTGGATCCCATACAAAGCATGGTTAGAACCTGCAGCTATCATAAAAAGCAGGATGTTCCCTTTTAGCAGGGAGCTGATTACAACAGCAGTTTATAGCTCTCAGCTATATATAGGTTCTAGAAACAATCTGTATTTTTTAAATGTAACTATTTGTATTTATAATCAATTATAAAAAGCCCATGATAATCCAAACTTGACTATCTAGGACTTGTTTACCCATAAAATGAGACAGGATAATAGTGAAGAACTGAATGGGTACAATCAGTATGGTTTCACCAAGGACAAGTCCTGCCTGACAATATGGTGGCCTTCTACGAACCGGTCACAAGATTAATGGATGAGGGACAAGTGACTGATGCATTTACCTGGACATGAGCAAAGCCTTTGACACTGTCCTGCACCACATTCTACTCTCCAAGCTGGTGGAACATGGGATTGATGGGTGGACCATTAGATGGGTAAAGAACTGGCTTNACCCCACCTTGAGGACTGCATCCAGTTCTGGAGCCCTTATTACAAGAAGGATGTGGACGTGCTGGAGCGAGTGCAGAGGAGGGCCACAAGGATGATCAGAGGGCTGGAGAACCTGTTATATGAGGCCAGACTGAGGGAGTTGGGGCTGTTCAGTCTGAAGAAGAAGATGATCTGAGGTGACCTTATTGTAGCCTGCCAGTATCTGAAGGGGGCCTACAAAAAGTCTGGGGAGGGACCTTTTAGGATGGTGGATAGCGACAGGACTAGGGGCAAAGGAGCAAAGCTGGAGATGGGTAGATTTAGAGTGGATGTGCGGAGGAAGTTCTTCAGCGTGAGAGTGGTGAGAGCCTGGAATGGGTTGCCCAGGGAGGTGGTTGGGGCCCCATCCCTGGAGGTGTTTAAGGCCAGGCTGGATGAGGCTCTGGCTAGCATGATATAGGGTGGGGTGTTGGAACTGGATGATCCTGTGGTCCCTTCTAACCCAGACTGACTGTATGACTTGGTCCAGGTGATCCTGTTGTGGCAGAGGGATGGGACTGGATGATCTTTCAAGGTCCCTTCCAATCCCTAATGATTCTATGATTCTATGAAATGAAGATGACGGTTTGTGTCCCAAATATTCTCTGATGTAGGTATCTTCGTCTAACTTCTGTTGAGATACCAAAACTGATCTTGCATTAAAGAATGCATTTCAGCACTTCTGGTCCTAGCCTGTGTATATTCTGTATCACCTCTACAGTGAAGCTGAGATTGTTGATCAGTCAGAAATTTGCCAGCAAAAATGATTCACCGTCACTAAATTCTGATTTAAAAGTACGAAAACATTTAACTGGAAACTGTCGATTGCACCAAAACCTTCAACAGGGGATCGAGTCATTTGTGTGTTTTCTTGCTAGCCTTGCAGTCCACGAGCCAGTGGCTGGCAGCTTGCCTGGCTCCATAGCCTGGCTGTATAGCTGGCTCCCCATTTCCTGTGCCATGGGGCTGTCAGGGTGCCTTCCTCCCTGGCCTGCTGGGCACTCCCAGGCACACACTGCTGCTCCTTCAGCGTTCCCTATGTCAGCACCCTCGCATGTCTGGTGCATACCCACGATTCTCCACCTTACCAAAAAAAAAAAAAAAGAAAACCCCCCAACAAAAAAAACCCCCTGCATATATAATTTCCCAGGAAGGACAGGTGTTTTACTTGCTCCTTCTGCAAAATCATTCATAAATCTTCAGTCTTCATTTTCATGCCCAAAAAAATGAAGAAAAAGGTGCAATTCTGGAATTCTGCACAGAAGTTACCTAGAAAACAAAAACACAGATTTTAAATAGGAAGGAAAATGTACATACTTAGGTGCCAGTGAGACAAGGATAGATGGGCTGTAGGTAAAAGCAGGAACAGGATTGAATGACTAATGTATTTCTTCACAGACGCTCAAGTGTTTGTAAGTAATTTCTTCTTTTTAGACGTGAAGCAATGGGCAATTACAAGGATGTCCCAAAATATCTCATGTATCTCCTAGAAGAAGCCAACTTCTGAAGGTGCCTGTTGCAGTGGCTACAGAGGGCAGTCTGAGAGACACCTTGTATTAGATTTCTAAGAATAGATCAAATTGGGAGAGAAGTATTTAACACAAAAAGCTGAAAAATGGAGAGTGAAGGGTAAAAGATACATGAAAATACTTAAACTACATCTTTTTCAGTGACAAATGCACTAGTCATTATCTAGAGAGCAGACTGCTCTTCTCAATGTGCTCTTACTTCATTTGTCTCCTTCACCACTATCCTCTTTAAGTGCCTTCTTTTATATTTCCTTAATTATTAATTCCTTTTTGTGTTTGTATGTTTTTATCACTAAGGCATCCCACATTTAAGTCACTAGGAACACATCCTACTGCTAGACTATTTCAGATCAGTCGTCTTTTATCTTACACTTCCAAAACACCTAGTGACACCTGTGGAATAAAGCACATGAATGTTTAATTAAATGAACACACTTAAAGTGCCAGTGCAAGTGCAACGTAGCACAGAAAGTGAAAACTTCTCCCACTGGACATAATTCAGCACATCCTAAAATCACAGAAGAGACAGCCACTGCAGTCACTGGAGCACTTCAGATTTTTTTGAGAAAATACATCTTCAAGAATAAAGCTCTGGAGAAAGATGCACCAGGATGTTGTTTGTATTTGTGAGTGGTTCCCTTGGCAAACCGGATCCTGGGCTGCATCAGGAGAAGTGTGGCCAGCGGGCTGAGGGACGTGAATCTCCCCCTCTACTCCACTCTGGTGAGACCCCACCTGGAGGACTGTGTCCAGTTCTGGAGCCCTTATTACATGTGGATGTGCTGGAGCGAGTGCAGAGAAGGGACACGAGGATGATCAGAGGGCTGGAGCACCTCTCCTATGAGGACAGACTGAGGGAATTGGGTCTGTTCAGTCTGGAGAAGAGGAGGCTCCCAGGTGACCTTGTTGTGGCCTTCCAGTATCTGAAGGGGGCCTACAAAAAGGCTGGGGAGGGACTATTTAGGATGGTGGCTAGCAACAGGACTAGAAGGAATGGAGCAAAGCTGGAGATGGGCAGATTTAGAGTGGATGTGAGGAGGAAGTTCTTCACTGTGAGAGTGGTGAGAGCCTGGAATGGGTTGCCCAGGGAGGTGGTTGGGGCCCCATCCTTGGAGGTGTTTAAGGCCAGGCTGGATGAGGCTCTGGCCAGCCTGATCTAGGGTGGGGTGTCCCTGCTCATGGTAGGGGAGTTGTAACTGGATGATCTGTGGTCCCTTCTAACCCAGACTGACTGCATGACTTGGTCTAGGTGATCCTGCTGTGGCAGGGGGATTGGACTAGATGATCTTTCGAGGTGTCTTCCAATCCCTAATGATTCTATGATTCTATGTTTTTTAATTCAGTAAATGAGTGTCAAAGTCTCAAAAACCTCAGTGCCAGCATGGATACAGGGAAGAGGTCTTAGCATTTGAAAGAGTGATGACAGACTTAATTCTGTGGGAAAAATTTGGTCAAGTCTACTTCATGAAAGCATGGTCCTAATAGATTGACAAGTACTCACAGATCACAGAATGTTACAGGTTGGAAGGGACCTTGAAAGATCATCTAAGTCCAACCCCCACTGCTGGAGCCTACAGTACTGTCTCAAGATGTCCTACTTGGGGCTCAAACCCATGATCCCAGGAATTCAGAGTCCCATGCTCTACCAACTGAGCCAGCCAGGTCATCTGACCTGCCCATGATAAGGTGAATGGTGTCAACCTCAAAAGTCTTCCTTTGGAGCACATGATCTTTTTCATATTTTTGCTTTTTTATACCATTTCCATATCTGCATTACACCAAGTCTTTGCTCTGCGGTCAACAATGAAAGATGATTTCAGTTGGATGTCCTCTCATCCTGCATCTGGCACAACTTCTGTTTTTTCCATTCTTACAAGATTGCACTTTCAGCAACTGAGCATTCCCACCGTAGATGCAGCTATACTTTCTAAGCCTTTTCATAGGCAATTTACATGGGAATTTACAGTGAGGCTGATGTAGAATATACCTGTGTGTATGGCTAGCACAGTAAAAACCCCCTCTGTCAGCAGGTGCACCAGCAAAACTTAGTGGTGGCCTGCTTTCACTGATATGAGACTCATTGGATATCAGTGAAAGACAGGAAGATGTTGTTTGTAATGGTGTAGACACTTAGACACAGTTTTTATTAACATTCACTCTCTTGGTGTTGCCAGAAGACTACAGGTGACTCTACACAATAACTTATTTACGTGCTTACCGGTAGCGTTCAGTCTCATACAGCCTGTCATGTAAGCAGCATTCCATACACATACAACATACACGCAGTGTACACACATACAATATACAGTATTCTTATCTCACATAGAGTGTACAGTGAACCGGGGAATCTTGTACACATTGAATCCATCAATGCCTCAGCCACAAATGGGTGTTTTAGGGTTCTGTTCTTTTCTGTCAAGGAACTGATACCCAAGTCAAACATATCAGAAATACTGTCTAAACACTGAAGGCAGATGAGAAGGACAAGAGGAAAACAAGTAACTGTGAGTCATCTAACAGGAGTCAAGGAATTTTCATGTGCGTAAAGTTACGGACAGCAAGTGTTTGCAGTCAACCTTTTTTGCCATAATTCAGTCTAACTTCAGAGAAGAAGGTTAACACTCACTCCGTCTTTCTTTGTTCACAGATGCTTTAGGTAGAACTTCTTCCTCCTTTGCCATTTCTTTCTTTGATAATTATGGGTGAGAAATTTTCAAATGCTTCTGTAGGGGACAACACAACAGTTGCAGCTTTGCAAGCTGCTTTTCTCCCCACTTGACATTTTGTGGGCAAGCTCCCTTCCCATTATGGAGAGAGTGATATCCCTGTAGCAATTGCTGCAGTGGCTCACATGGGAAAGTAATATGAGGAAAGTATTTAACCAATGTGCAGCTGTCTATGGTGTCACCCTAGCTGGTGGAAAGAAACTGAAGAGATCAACCAGTTATTTGGGAAATACCACTGGTCAACAGGACAGAGTTAGTTGTTATATATGCATTTATGCAGCTTACCAAGAATTTAAATGTTAGAGAGGAATCTCCTGAGAGGATGCTCTGAACTCCCAAATGTTAATCTTCCCCCACAAATATCCCACATGCTCAGTTCATGTTTTGACTGAAGGGTGTTTCAGCTGGCTTATGGCCTAAATTCCTGCCAAACATTTCTGAGTTTTAAAAAAAAATATTGATTCTTCTGCTATTCTTGTGTATTCTTAGAAGACTCTGTATTTCCTCTTTCCTAGCAAAAGAATTGGAAGTAGCACTCTGTATGGCTCATAAAAAGGCTGAAAAACCTCTTATGAAAATTCCAGTCTAATTGATAAAACTTATTACAGCACAAAGGAAAACATGGAAAATACAAATGGGAACTTCAGAAGTTAGCTGAAGCAGGAACTTAAAGATACTAGCAAAAAATAAAAAGGCAAATCAGTTAAATGGAATAATATGGAATATGGAACACTAAAAAAGCATTAAAAGTTTTGAAAGAAGGAGGTTAATGAATGCATATTTTATTTCATTTTATATGCTGTGCATTTTATTCCCTGAGTCACTGAGGAGGACGTTAAACAACACAGTGTCTCCTTATCTTCAGGGTCAGAAAGCTGCACTCAGGAATGTTAAAACAAATGTCTTTAGAAAGAATTGTAAGCCTAAGTCTTCACTGCACAATGTAGAGAGGTACTGGGGTGCTCAAGTTTCCTGCTGAAGTACAAAGATCCTTGCAACAGCCTCTGGTAGACTTGTCAACCTAGGTGAGAAACAGACAAATACTGTGCCACAGATAATCAACATCAACATTGCACAGATGAAACCCCAGAAGAGTCAACACATTAATAACAAACTGATACCTTAAGAACTGGCTGATCCAAGCAACTATGCAGTTAACACAAGTAAGATCACACAGAGAGTTTGGATGTAACCATGTACTACTTGAGTGCAATTATCAAAGTTCCCATTTATTTGTAACAGAAAAGTTTGTTCATCTTTCTCTTTCATTAAATTACCCATCTGATTGATAAAGGTGGCTATAAAAGTCTTCAAGCACATCTACACCAGCAGGTGCAAACAGTTGCTAAGTTTCTTCTACCCAGCTAGGCACAACATGCTTTTATCTAGAATCCGTGTAGATGTATGATAATGCACTAAGCTTGAGCTCTTAGGGCAGCTTGGACAGAAAGGGCACGCACACATGTATTCATCAAGATGTCTGTAAAGCAGGTCTTACTCCAGGTAAAGGTCAAAAGAGAAGCTGTGCACCCACTAGTAAGTAGGCATTGCAACAGCTCTTAAACAACCCCCCAAATAGATTAGAAACTTTATAAATATGTTTGTGATTCTTTCAGAGTGTGTGGAACACAGTGGTGCAAAAGGACAGTCTGAAAAAACTCGTGCACGACGCACTGTGGAGCTAACCAGAAGGAGATATCAGGCAGGAGGACAGAATGAGTGCCATCTCTTTGTGTCATCAGCACTTGAATCACAGATTCAAGACAAACTGATGGTGGGCCTTTGTAAGAGTCGGTCAGAAAAAGTCAGTCAGAATTGCCTCAACATAGTCAGCATGGACTTGGGCAATAAAGGTACAGGACTGGACACTACACAACTGGACACTAAGGTACAGAACTGGAACCACTGTAGCAGAGACAGTCAGGAACACCTGATTGCATGGTGCTACTTTCCCTGCTACCTGGCACAGAACACATAACATTAGACTGTCAAGGAAGATGGATCAACAAGGGCCAGGTGGCTTCCATGATGACTTCAGGTGGACTTTCTCATTGTAATACCAAAACACATCTTCTGTTCAAAAGCCACTTGCCTCCAGGGAGAGGGTGCCCTTGTACCCTCCTCTTTGGACAAGTGTGGAAGTCTGGCTTGAGAAAGCAGAGACTGGCAGAGCTCCAGAGGACCGAGGTGGAGTAAGGTGTGTTGCTTGGCATAAAAGATGGCTCCTTAGCAACCAAATGAGGAGTGCAGCAAGTTGAGCACAGCAAGGAGAGCGCAGCAAGGAGAGCACGCAGGAAGCAGAGCGCAGCAAAGCTGGCGCAGAAAGCCTGTAGGAGTGCAGCAAGCTTGCAAGCTGGCAGCAAGCTTTCAGGGGAGCTGTTGAAAGCTTTCCCCACCAAAAATCAGCTGGAAGATCAGAAGACCAGATCAGGTGGAATGCTGCTGTGAAGATCAGAAGGCCAGTGAATGCTGCCTGGGACCCCATGGTGGTAGCTATCATCCTCTTTCCTCTCTTTACTTTCTCCCTTTTCCATCACTCTTGTCTTTCTATCGCAGCTACTTTATGGGGAAAACAATAAAATTGCAGTGCTGAACTGAAGCAGAATCCCCTTGGCATGATCACCTTGCTTTTGCATTTTGTACTTCGAGATCACAGTCAAAGAACCTATACAAGTCCTCCTTTGCATGGACCGTGACAACCAGTGTCAGATCCAGGAGGACAACTGAGGAAAGGAAGACAATGTTGAGGTGATTCGGAACTTACATTGGAAACTGTATCCTGAAACTTGGAGGTTTTTTTTAAACCCCAAATCTCTACTGCCCACCTGACTGCTGGATAATGAAAACAATGATGTGGATACTCCTATGCTTTCTCTTTAGCAGTAAATTTTACCACCCTTAAGGGTATAAGAACCCATGTGGTGGGAGAGCATCACTGGGCCAACAGTAATCCTACAGCAGAACACACGGGTGATGTGAAACAAAAATGCTGGCTTGGAGCTAGATGTTATCTCTTTGCATGGACTTCTTGGAGATGCTAGTCTACCTAAAGATTCCTTGGCTTTGGTATAATGGTCACTTCCCATCATCATGTTCTCAGCATTACACGTGAGCAACTCTTTCTTAGGGAAGGGCATCTGTGGCAGAGGTGGTCCTCTGCATCATGCCTGGAAGAGGATTATTCAAAAAGTGCTGGATGCAGCAACAATCAAGGCCATGAAAACAAGCCATGAACTCACCTTGCATTTTATTAAATGTTACTACAGAACATCATCCAAACTGTCAAAATGGTTTTAATTATTGTATTTGTGGACAAAATAGACGTTCTTAGTCATGTTACCCTCTTAGTAACAGTCAGACAGCTTCATCAGAACCAGAATACAGGTATTTTTACCACCAAAAACCTCAGGTTTCTCTGTGCATTTCTGATTAAATGAAGCTTCTAAGAACAGGGGGGTTTGAGTACATGCACATGTTCTCACATCCTGCTCCCCAAATACGTTTTGCCAAAAATCCTTGGTTGGACCTAATAAAATCTTCCTTGCAAAGGGTGAAGTAACACTCATTTGCACAATGTCTGTGTCTTCCAAACCTCTTTTATAGTCTAATATGACATAAATATTAGACAGTTGTTCAAACCTGTAGGAAGACTACTTGGACTAGGGGCTGAGTGTAGGAACATTTGCTTTGACTGTCAGTGTTCCCTTGGCCTGGGCAGTTGCCATCCCCAGGAGATCCATGGGCTCTGTCTCGCAGCCAGCTGACTGACTGAGCCCTACAGCTCAAGCAGCAGGGACAGCTGGGGCCAGCGAGGCTGAGGGTGCATTTGTAGACCTGCGCAGGGGCAGTTCCCCGGCATGTGCCTAGCAGCTACCATCGGTCTCCTGCCTTCTCCTTCTCAGGGCTAGAGCTGACCAAGCTCTGACATGACGTTTCCCATCAGAAAGACTCAGCAGAAGCCAGGCCAAGCTCCTGGCTGTGGGTGTGCTTTGCCTACCCCCCGGCACACCTCCCGCCTGTGCGAGGAGACTCGCTCCAAGACGCACCGCGTCCCGGCAGTCAGCGCTCTTCCTGCCCCTTCCTAACGCGGGTTGTCCTTCCTCCGCGCCCGGGCGCGCAGCGACAGTCTATCCGTGAGCCGCTAGATGGCACCTGGTAGTTGGCAACCATGTCCACTCGGGCTGAAGCTTGTAGAAGGGATGGGAAAGCTTCGGCAAAGCAAAATGAAAAGTGAGGGTTTTGTTGGTTTGTTTTGGGTTTTTTTTTTTCACTCTCTGTAGTCAAAATTAGTGACGATTCCTTCTGCAAAACGTTCTCCCCAAACTGCCGTCCTGTCTCTGGTGCTCCAGCTACCTGCTCTTGCTTTGCTTTGCTTTGCTACAACTTTCCCCCGAGCTCTGACGGGGAACGTGCTGTCTTGTGTCATGTGTCATTTTTTCTGATCTTAACAATTTGGTTCCAGACGTTGTCCTCACGATTTTCTCTTTCCATACAGTGCCTCGCAGTCCGTTTATGCTGGTATCTGAGTCACCTGTAACACTGAATCTATGCTAACTTTTGTGAATGATTTTCTGGGTTCATCTGGAGCCTTTCCCTTATGTTGCATGGAGAGACACCCAAATAAAATGTGGGTTTCCTCACCACAGAGGGTCACAGTGTTGGAATTTACCTCTCCTGTGCTTTCAGCAACATCAACCTCTGTGCAAATCTGATAATATGGCTGGCAAATGCAAGTTAGGTTAGAACGTGGTGCAGCAGCTGCTGTGCTCCTGGTAGTAACTTAGTCAAATAGATTCAGTAATGCCCAATATTTAGACATGTACTCTTGCAAATACAGTGGGCCTTTAGGGTTCAGGAAATGTGATAAAACATCCTCCTGATTTGGGACACTAAATGTGATAAATGTAATCATGATAATCCATTTCAGAAGAAAATTCCTGGGCCTTCCTGTCCTACCAAATCTTAGAAACTAAAAAAAAAAACCCTAAAGCTAAAAGCTTATTAATACTGTTTCAGTTTTTTTTAATTCAATGGAGTGGGGAGAGGGTAGATTTTTTCCATGCAAATGAAATTGCTGTATTATTTTCCATCACTGCTCTGAAAGACAGTTCCCTCCTTTGAAACATCTGGAAGGTGTCCAGCTGCTTCAGTGATGGCAAACACAGAAGTACTTTCATACCAGCATTAGGATAGCACTTTTCTGGATTAGGTACCACGTTGGAGTAAAAATCAAATATCAGTGCAGGGATACCTCTGTTGCAATCTGATTCTGATTTCTGCTGGGACTAAGTCACTTTCCACTGCTGTTGTTACTGTTTGTTACAGTACTATCTGTGACTCAAACATTGCAAGAGACTCCATTGTGTTAGGCACCATGAAGGCAGAGAGCAGGCAGCATCCTCTCAGCTGTTGTTTCCCCATCTGTCATGTGAGCACAATGTGCTTGCTTTCTACAAGTACATGAGCATTAATTAATTAATATTTGTAAAAGGATATGTAAATGCTAAGTATTGTTTATGAATTATCTTAGAAGTGAAGATTCACAGACAGGCCACGGAGAGAACACAGATGGCATCATGAAGGCAGAACGAGCAGTGCAGGGTGCAAAGATCTTACAGTAAGCCGAGAAGAGGAAGCAAAGCAAAGTAAACAGTTAACAAAAAAAGAAATTATTTTGCTTAAAAAAGCTAAAGTGAGATTGCATGGGATGTGAGCAATAAACTACTGAGTGAAAGCCACACCACCACAACAGTGGTCTGGAACTGGATGGAACATGTGGGAAATGGAAAGGGCAATGAGAAAGAAAAGTTGAAAGAAATAGACAAGAAGAGCCGTAGTATTGTACCTGGCACTGTGATTTACACATGCTCTTTATTTTAAAGTAGCTCCTGTACCCTCAGAGCGTTAAAGCCTTGTTCAGCATAACAGAGCACAGATACATCAGTGAAGTGATTAGAAATGCTGCACTACCAAGGTGAGTGAGCATGAAAGTGTTCATAAGATTGGGGCCTCAGCATGACCCGCAAGGCAAGTGATGAAAATGCTACAGACATATAAAACCGTATGATAGTATGTTATAGGAGCTCTTCTGAACATCATGAATAGCTCCATCAGGAGACCTTCGGAAAATTAGGGAAAGTGGTTCTGGGCAGACTAACCACTGTTCTTTCAGTCACATCCAACATCCATGGAAGCGTCTGTGGACATTTCAGTTTTCTTCTGTATTGTGGGGGTTGAGAACTTACTTAACCTCCCTTACTAGGAAAGTGAATTTTGGCAACACAGCAGAACATAACAGCAGCACATTTTATCCTAAACACTGGAACTTCATTCTCACCAACCTGCTATTTCCTTTGCAGGAATATTCAAGTACACAGATTTTACTGAAGTGCAGGCTTTGAAGAGCTCATCTAATTCAAGAGTTGGCTTCAAAACTGCACTGGTAGTTAACAACTTTTGCAATTTTCTCTTTGGGCTGTAGCTAAACAAAACCTAAACAGTACATGTGCAGATGACCAAAACAACACACAGTGCTTATTTCAAGAATGTGTTGTAAACTGTGAATGGTCCTACATCAGGATTTACTCAACGAGGAAAGACCCCGAGATTCAAAAGAAATGGACAAATCCAAGAATTGCATGATCTGTTCAGACAATTCACAAACAGACTCAACAGGCAACTTTTTCCCAAGAGATTGCTCATGGAAATTATTTGCTTCATTTCAGTCGTTAACAAGCATGAGCAGCTGAGCTCCACCTCCTCTGTGGCAGAGGAGTGATCTCCGAGGTTTTTTGTACCAGCATTAATAGAAAATGAATTAATTAGCTTTGGACAGCTCTCCCTCAGTTATTTCATTGACCCTCAAATCCAGGAGGCTGCTTGGAGTAAATGTGGAGGAAAACACAAAAAATTGTATTTCCTGGGTTTACTTTGATCTCTAAAAATGAGAAGGATTTTATTTTAGGTGTATAATGATATTGCTAACCTCTGCTCACTAGGCAATCCTTCCTTTTCCCTCTACTCTCAGTTTGCCACATCTCCAGCATGAAATGGACTGAGATTGCCATGAAACTGAAAGCTGTGGGTGTGAAAATTGAGGAATGCACAGACAAATTCTTCTTTCCTTTTCAAACATATGACGGTGAATAGGTCCTCTTTTTTTCCTCATCCATTTCCTGTATTTCTTGGCAAATACTACTGTAAACCTAGACTAGAAAGCTCAAAGGAAAATCCTTCAGAGGAATTCTGCCACAAAATATCAGAGACCCAAATCCAGGGACAAACTCAGCCCTGAAATGGAACACTGGCTAAAAACTGCCAGAAAGTTTGGGTCAGTTAGATTTGCAGAGAGGGAAAACAAGAGAAAATGGGAGATCACTGCAGAGCATTAAAAAAAGCCAGGAAGCAGCTGCAAATTCTGTCATACCAGTTTTGCTGTCACAGAGCACTTAAAGAAACCAACAGACATACAGAGTTGAATTTAACAAAGAGTGGGCACGTTAAAATATAGTTAAGTGAGGTGAATGCGTGAAACCTTCCCTAACCGTTACATATTGTTGAGAAAATGAACAAATCTAAACGTTGAATCTAAATATAAAATGTTAATCTGAAATCCTTTAATCCACAATATTTCTAGTTCCTTTAGTGCCTGGTGAACTTCTGTAGCATTGGTGCCTGAGACATGCGTGGTGTAAAAGTGCCTTCTGGGAGAGCCAGTCCTTCAAACACCGGCAGAATGTTGTTTGCAATCTCTATACCATGTTGGTTGTACCAGTCTGCTGAATGCAGCATCTGGACAGAGTAGTATTTAACATGGACAAGGAGAATTTCTGAGTCGTTGTGAAAAGCTAAACCCTTCCTCACTTGAGCAAGCAATCTTAAGTGAGATGGGCAGGATTCGATGGAAAGGCAAGGAGCATTTAGTTATCAGCTTCCACAGGCATGGTGAAGGACAAGATGTTGTAAAACTTCCTCCAGCCCATGGGTATGGGCTTGCTTCTCTAACGGCCAACAAGCCATTAAGTATATCATACTAACCATGTTTACAGGAAACAGAAACACTGAACAGAAACCTACTGCTCCACTAAGACACGCTTATGTGACAAACAATTTCATCTGTGTTATATTTACTTCAGTTTGCAAGTGGAGAGAAGAAAGAGATCCAGCTGTGTCTATATACATGGAAAAGGGACTCAAAATGGAAGCTCAACCATTTTAAGAGTGTCTAAAAAAATCCATATGTTTTCATAATTTTTTAGGAAAAAAATGGAGTTATTTGCTTGTCGCCAACACCCCTGCAGACTGCTGCTACTCAGCGAGACCTGAACAGGCTGGAGAGCTGGGCAGTGAGAAATTTAATGAAGTATAACAAGGGCAGTGCAGAGTCTTACATCTGGGCAAGAACAACCCCAGGTACCAGTGTAGATTGGGGACTGAACTGTTGGAGAGCAGCGTAGATGGAAGGGACCTGGGGGTCCCAGTGGCCAACGGGATGACCATGAGCCAGCAGTGTGCTTTTGTGTCCAAGAAGGCCAACAGCATCCTGGGGTGGATCAGAAGTGGGGTAGTTAGCAGATTGAGAGAGGTTCTTCTTCCCCTCTACTCTGCCCTAGTGAGACCACATCTGGAGTATTGTGTCCAGTTCTGGGCCCCTCAGTTCAAGAAGGAAATGGAGCTGCCGGAGGGAGTCCAGTGTAGAGCAACGAGGATGATGAAGGAAGTGGAGCACCTTCCTTATGAGGAGAGGCTGAGGGAGCTGGGTCTCTTTAACTTGGAAAAAAGGAGACTGAGGGGTAACTTCAGTAATGTCTATAAATATGTGAGGGGTGGGTGTCAAGAGCATGGAGCCAGGCACTTCTCGATGTCGTCTAGTCACAGGATGAGGGGCAATGGTTGTAAGCTGGAACATAGGAGGTTCCTCATAAATATCAGAAGGAACTTCTTCCCAGTGAGGGTGACAGAGCACTGGAACAGGCTGCCCAGGGAGGTTGTGGAGTCTCATTCTCTGGAGATGTTTAAAACCCACCCGTATATGTTTCTGTGTGACTATTCACATGATACTGCTGTTGCAGGCGTATTGGACTAGATGATCTTTTGAGGTCCCTTCCAATCCCTAATGTTCTGCGATTCAGTGAAATCAATGAAATAATGTTTCACTTCTTCTCTTTGCCATGCTTTACTCACAAAAGTCATCCTGTGCTTAAAAGACATGCTGAGAGACTTTTCATGAAATAGTCTATAAAGACTTCTTTTTTGTTTTGTAGTTGTTCTGCTGCATGAGATGGCATTTTAAAATTTGCGTCACATTTTTAATTATATGGAATCTTTAATTTTAACTTACTGGTGCTGTAATTTGGAAAAAGGTGACACACACATTTGTAGCTTAGGTAAAACAATTTAATAAAAGACATATTTAGTAGATAAAGAGTACGCACAGTAACATACCACTGACAAGCTGGTGACTAGTTAAAGAACAGCTGTTCTTTAGGTTCATTCTGTAATCTTTTTCCTTCGTAACTCATCTACTTATCATCATTGTAAGTGTATTTCCATTTTAGAAGTTTTTCTTCACTTTAGCAGTTTGTGAAGATAAATCTTAAGGTAGGAAAGGTACCTATGTAGAAAATTGGTACAAAATCAGTATTCTGTTTTGCAGTTGAGAATGTCAAACCAAAGGACTCGGCTACACTTTTTGGGTTGCAGTCTCTTTTTATGAGTTCAATGTGAGATATATGAACATGATTTGGCACATCGTTGGTGCATTTAATTTGCATCCAAGAGCCACAGATCCATCTACTTACCTGCTTTTATATGTGCTGGTAGGGATATTAGAGAAGAATGACACGTTCCTTGCTGTGACATAAGCTTTCCAGGCAGGTTTAGTTGAATCACTTAATGCTAGATCCACAGAGACATCCAGACCTAGAGCCAACCTACTTAATTTTAAATTTGAATATAAAATGAACTGAGTGTCCCTAGAAAGGGCTTTGAAAATCTGAAAGGCTGCATTTGCCTTAAAGATAGGAAAAAGTGTATCTGATTTGCTTGAGGTAGAAAAAGGAGCTGAAGCTTGCTTTTCCTCATTAGATTATGACTTTAAAGAATAGGACGATAAGCTTCTTTTTCTTTTTTGTTTTCATTTTGACAAAAATCTCGAACAGGTTAGACATACACTGCAAGTTAGGGGCACTTTTTGAAGACCTCAGTGCTGCCTGTGTGCTTTAGGGATGCCCTGAGCAGGCTGAATTGAGCAGCTCGCTATAGTCAAGGAAATACCTTATTTGAGGTTCTCAACAGCACTTAGATGGAGGTAGAAACTGGTCTATTCAGGACTTTTGAGACATTCAAGGTTCAATCTTATATAGTGCTTTTATCTGAGGACTTCAAGGCACTTCATAAAGTGAGTATCATTTCCTCATTTCACTAAGTGAGACATAGTATTTACACAGGGCACTTTACCTGTCTTTACACAGCCATGAGGCAACCTCACTTCTAGTCTTGCCTTCCTGGCATACTCCAGGTGGTACTAATGGTGTTCAGGATTGCTAGCTCAAATACCTCAACTCTTAGGAACTCTTAAAAATCAATTAGGATACCGTTAAATTAGACATGACCAAACCTTTTGTGATCCAAAGATTTTTGTATTCATTTTATAAAGAGAAAACAGACGTATTTTTATTTGCAGGTTTGGTTGAAGACTTTTGAGACTGTTTGTTGTAAACTTCTCTTTGAGAAAACAGTGGGAAATCATGGGGTCCCTTAATAGGAGTGGTTAGCCTAGACAATTATTGTTTGCAAATATAAGGCACAAGCTGTATGTGTTTGTTTGCCTCCACACAGAGATGGAGAGTTGCTGTTGAGCACTGCTGTAATGAGAAATGCCTGAGATGCATAAGAAAACCTGTCAAGGCTTAAAACCCTGAGATTAAATTAACCAATTAATTTAGTTAATGTGCTAATGAGCCAAAACTGAAATGAAATGAGGAGGGTTCAGAAACGCTTCAGCACAGCAACTTCCCAATGCCTCAGGTCAAGAAACTCCCTCAAATGTCAAACTACAACAGAATCGAAAAACAGTCCTAGCAGAAGGTTGCCTCAACAGTCAGACCTGTAAGAGAATTACAGATAGAGTAACCTGATGGGTCAGGGTGTTTGCTCAGACCTGACAGCAGGGAGAGGTTTTCTGGTTACCTGGGTTTTCAAGTACTTAAGACAAAACAAAACAAATCTTCAAACAGGATTAGGTACACTGCTGTAACTAAGCAACGCTACAGCAAATAAACCTGTCCGCTGCTGATCTCATCACCGCTAAACAACATAAGTCTGAATTAGTAAGAGACCAATTTTGCAGGTTAACAGAAAACTGATGAGGAATGTTCTAAAGAAAGCGTGGTAGAAATTACTTGGTTTTGCCAGCCTGAGCACAGTGATGATCTTTGCCAGAAGCAACGTCTCTGAGGAAGCTTTAGGCTTCCATTTTAATGGCAAACCCTAGTGCAAGCAGGCAAGACCCCAAGAACCTGGCATCTTCCAGCTGTTTCTGAGAACAATCCACGTTTTTATTCTCATATTGAGAAGCTCAAGTCCATAGAAAACCCTGGGAATAGCTCCCTTTAAAGGGATCTCTAGCCATGACTGAACTCTCAAGCCCTCTCAAGGAAACTTGAATTTTTGCAAACCACACACTAGAGCTAGTGTTGGCTGACTCTCCCACTTCACCTGCTGCAGAACTGCCCAGCCCATGCTCAACCTCTGTGTTGAGTGCTGAATTCAGAAGCCAAGGCTAAGCCAGAAGATAAGGACTAAACTACTTGTAGTTTTCCCTGAAAATGTCTGATTTTCATAACCAGGAGAATAATGTTTTTAGACTTTTACTCATGGTTATTGAAAAATGAGTTTTCTGCCTTCTGGTCACTTTAGTTCATGGCAAAATCTGCCTTTGACACTTGATAACAGTCCGAAAAATTAGGTAGAGCAGAGACTACCTAGAGCAGAGGAGGTTCCGCCTGAACACAAGGGGGAACTTCTTTACTGTGAGGGTCACAGAGCACTGGAACAGACTCCCCAGGGAGGTCGTGGAGTCTCCTTCTCTGGGGACTTTCAAGGCCTCCTGGATGCGTTCCTCTGTGATCTGTGTTAGATAGTTTTGTCCTGCTCCGGCAGGGGGGTTGGACTCTATGATCTCTCGGGACCTTTCCAACCCCTAACATCCTATGATCCTATGACTACAGACCAGGACCTTGAAAGAAGCTTTGTATGTAATCTTAGCCAAGGAGAGATAACCAAGTGTGAACCTGGAGAACTATCTGTTAGACATTTGTAAGAAAACTAGGGCAGGAAAATTGTGTAAGAAGTCTTCATAGGCACTGGCAGATATGGAGACAGGCTGGTGAGACCACTGCGGGTTACAGCTGGACTGAGGTTCGAGCTGAAGCTGAAGGCATTTGCCTCTGGGCACGAAGGAGGCCTGAGACTTTGTGGAGATGGCTGCAAGAGACTGTCTTGACAGACCTAAAGCCTGCCTTGTACTTTGCCATTTGTGTTATGTTTGGTAAAGTGGAGAGATTTTCAAGGAATTAAATAGAATAAAAGCAGAATGTGATTTGTTAGTTACAGTGTTTTATTATTCTTTAATGGACCTAATTAAATGTTTAGGACATGAAAGAATTAATAAGATTAAGTTAATAAAAGAGTGGCTTGCTCCTGGAGATTGTCAACCATTCTGGATTGTTCTGATCAACGTGAGCAAATGTGTAAGTGCAGGAGACACACATGACAAAAAAGGCTAACTTCATGTCATCCTGCCCTGCCATACAAATTGAGTTAAAGGAAATCATTTAAAGAATAAATAACAAAACCTCGTGCTGCTTTTATATCAATGGGTGACTACACCTGAATGATGGAGGCATTAAAAGCACCACTTAGGAAAGGCTCTTAAGGGACGACAGATTTCAGTATCAGAAGGGACACTGGAAAACCACCACTTCTTGCTGCTTGAGGAAAGTGAGGAACACTGTGGAATTTTCTCTCTTTCAGGGAGGAGCAGATCATTGTCAGACACTGAGCACCACAGTAACTGTAACAGTGGGTTTAGTTTGCTGCTCCTTTGTTGTTTTTTAATAACAAAATAATTATATTCCTATATTGAAGAGCCACAGCAAAAAGAAACTTGAAGCACAAATTTAAATACTATTAGCTTGTTAGTGGTGGGTTTTAGGACTCTTATTTTTTTTTCCCTCAGCTCCTATCCTATTTTTTAAAAAATTTCTCCAGGGCATGTCATATATAGTGAAAAATCTCAATGGAGGCCCACAGGTATCACTGCTGTTTAGTCAGACTTCAAATTGGGCTCTAATGGTTTTAGATAGAAGAGCAGATGGAGAGGGTTTGTTCACTAGTCGGTGCCCTTGCCTCAGAGTTCACCTCAAGCTGTTTTCAGAAATTCTCACTTCATGCACATTACTTATTTATATCATCACTTTCCCCCCCCACTTCATAGATAATTGCTACTTAATTGATACTGCCTTTATAGAAGCCTCCACAATAGCAAGCAACAAGACACACTGCTAAATAGAGGAATCATTAATCTGTGTATATATTCTGGATTTCCTTTAAAGATGGGCTGGAAATAAGCAAAGTCATTAGTAGTTTGTTTGCAACAGTGTATTTATGAAAGCTCTATGGAGAATGTGTCAACAGTCAGTATGTAACAGAGCAATTAACACAGTACTTTTGTACTTTTGACTGTTAGCATGGGAGTAAACAGAAGCAGATGTGAAGTGTTTGTGCCGTTAGTATTCACAGACTGTTCTGACATATGCAAATACAACTAATGCTTACAGAGCCTGCAACCCTTATTGTACCATGACCTTACCAAACCCTGGGACAGGACTGCTACATTTGCACACTTTCCTAATAATTATTAATGATACACAGATACAACCTTTTGTTTTAAAGTGCAACGGTAAAGCTTCACAGATAAATGTTTGGATAATGTTATGCATACACGGCTTGTTTTAGACAGTTTCTTCCCCTATATAAATAGAGAAAAATAATAAAAGAACAGTGAAAAATGCATACAGCAAGACAGAACTGGAATCACATCTGAAATACTGGTTCAGATCTAATTATACATGCCTGCTGAAAGTTAATACATGCATCAGATTCTGTGTATTTAGGACAGAGTTCAAAATGAGACCTTTCATTGACACAGTCTTAAAATATAACATCTTGCTAAAGCAACACCAGTCAGGTTGTTAAAATAGGATGCCACCAGTGAAATTACTTTCTGCCCTGTGAAAAAAATAAAATCGTGTACTTGACCTAATAAAATCACCCGCATTCCGGAAAGAAAAAAAAAGAAACAGAAAAAAGAAGGCTTCAGTGATTTTCCACGTGAACTATATACATATATATATATGTGTATATATACGATATATTTACATCTGATATATTTTCATCTTCAAATCCTAACCTAAACTCTAGCTACATTACACAGGCGAAGGACACATGAAATGTTATTTTCAAATTTTATGCTACAGTTGTGTGTTTCCAGAGTAGGAATTTAACAGAGCTGAACAAAAGCACAGGTTGTACTGTGCCACTTGGCATTATGTACAGTGTGGAAAACATTTTACCTAGAAAGAAGGCATGAAAAGAAAGAATTCATTAAAAATGTTACCAGAAAGGGTGTTGACTTTCCATCTCTTCAACTGTGTTTTCCTATCTGAAGGCAGAAACGCTGCACATTAACCACGCTGCATTTTCCTTATCTTTAGAAACATAGTGGCTTGAGAAATTAAAAACCTTTCATAAGTGAATATATGTTCATTTTCATTTTATTTTTCCAACTGAAAATTAGTTTTAGCAGGTTTCACTACACAATCTTATCTTTCTCAACTGGACCCGAAATAGGATGTCTTATTTTGGCTCTGCTGGGAAAGAAGGCCTGATGTAGGATTAACAGGGAGCAAAACCTGTGGTGGAATGCCACTGCTTGCTAAGATGAAGATGCAGGAGGATGCTGAGCTGGAAGATGAGAGCAACAGCCCTAAGGCCATCGTATTCAGGAAAACTGCATAGGGCTTGGAGTAGCTGGCCATCTGTGATGCAGTCAGTCCCACGTTATTAGTTGCAAATAATCAATGTTTCTGTGCTCCTTGCTGTAAATATATTGATTTACTATATTACTGCCTCTAATGGGAATGCTTTTCTTAAAATACTGCATTTGTCTCCTTGGTGTTTCTTGACTTGCCAAGGCCATCCGGACCTGCTGAGCTTTTGAAGGCTTTGAGATATTGAGATGCTTGGGAAAGCAGTGTGGATATTGAAGATGTTTCAAATTTTTCCTTACCAAGAATTTTAGTTCTGTGCTACTCAAGTACATTTTCTTTTCCGTTTCATAATTATTCTTCAAGTTGCTGATAATATTTGAGCTACCTGGAAAGTTTAGTCTTTCAGGGGGCTGAAGCTTTTTTTAAAATGTCTTTAGATTCCCTTTTTTTTTGGGGGGGGTATTTTCTCATTTTTAAAGTTATTTGAAATTATCATCAGAGCTTTCCATTCTCTTGGCTGCCTTTGTTTTTAATTAGAAAGATAACATTTGCAAAATAGGTATAAAGAAATGGTGACCAAGGGTGTGACAATTAGAAATGTTGGTTAAAGTATGTCACAGAACCACAGAGCATTAGGGATTGGAAGGGACCACAAAAGATCATCCTGTCCAATCCCCCTGCCACAGCAGGATGCCCCAGATCAAGCTGCACAGGAATATGTCCAGGCAGGCTCCAAACCTCTCCAGACAAGGAGATCCCACAAACCACATGGGCAGCCTCTCTCAGTGCTCTGTCACCTTCACTGGGAAGAAGTAATAGAATCATAGAATCAGTCAGGGCTGGAAGGGACCACAGGATCATCCAGTTAGAATATTAGAATCATAGAATCATTAGGGATTGGAAGGGACCTGGAAAGATCATCTAGTCCAATCCCCCTGACACAGCAGGATCACCTAGACCAAGTCAGGTTTAGAAGCGACCACAGGATCATCCAGTTCCAACACCCCACCCTATATCAGGCTGGCCAGAGCCCCATCCAGCCCGGCCTTAAACACCTCCAGGGATGGGGCCTCAACCACCTCCCTGGGCAACCCATCCCAGGCTCTCACCACTCTCGCGCTGAAGAACTTCCTCCTCACATCCACTCTAAATCTACCCAGCTCCAGCTTTGCTCCTTTGCCCCTAGTCCTGTCGCTACCTGACATCCTAAAAAGCCCCTCCCCAGCCTTTTTGTAGGCCCCCTTCAGATACTGAAAGGCCACAATAAGGTCACCTGGGAGCCTCCTCTTCTCCAGACTGAACAGCCCCAACTCTCTCAGTCTGGCCTCACAGGAAAGGTGCTCCAGCCCTCTGATCATCCTCGTGGCCCTCCTCTGCATTCGCTCCAGCACATCCACATCCTTCTTGTAATAAGGGCTCCAGGACTGGAGCAGAGCGGAGCAGAGCAGAGCAGAGGGGGAGAATCACCTCCCTCAGCCCTCTGGCCACACTTCTCCTGATGCAGCCCAGGATCCATTTTGCCTTCTGGGCTGCAATCAGTATCACTTTGCTATTCACTGCCTTATTCCCAAAACTGGGCTACTGTTGCAGTAAGCACTAAATTGCAGAGGCATTTTGAACTGTTTATACTCTAAACAGTCAGGGATGTTGTGTACTGTTGTGGGCTCCTGACAAAACAAATGGAGTGCACTTTATTCCCGGTGTGCACCAGGGCTTTGAGTTGTTCTACCAAGATTCACACCAAGTGACTTTGCTCCAAGGTTCTGATTCATCTCATCACCCAGTTTGTGTATCTAAACCACCATCTATCTGCATTTGTGCCTGTGTTGAGTCCCTGGCCAAACTGTGAGACAGTGAGAATACGTGTAATTACATGTCAGTGTGCTAGTCTACATATAAATTCCAATTGGGAGAACAGAAGGAAGGACAGATAGTAACGGGTGAATTAAAAAACCAAGAAATGTATTTTAGAAATCATTGCATCATAGCACACAATGTTGGATGGGATTTAAGGATCATCTGGTCTAAACTTTCTTGGGAAAAGCACAGTCTAGATGAGAAAGCCCAGCACAGCAGCTGAATCTTAAAAATATCCAGCATTGAGGAATCCACCAACTCCCTGGGGAGATTATTCCAATCATTGATTCTTCTCATTGTGAGAAATATTTGAAAAATTGTCCTTATGGCCAGAATTTTCCAGATCTTGTTTTTCAGCAAAATAGGTGTACACATTCATGCTCTGTTTACCTAAATGTTTATATATGAATTAGAAAATTCAGCTGTGTTTGAGGAAGTACTCAACAGCCTCTGCGCTCTACAGTGCTGAAATGAACATTTGGGGAGAGAAATTAAATTCATATAAAATATATACAGACCTATATATGCACTAGACATAATTAAATGATTCATTTTCATTTTGGGTTTTGCTATGGGAAATGTTTGTCCTTTCAATGTCTTCTTAAACTTTAAAATACACAATGTTTTTTAACTTGAGGAATACAGTTTGCAATCATGTTACCTACAGGAATTACACACATTAGCTTTGCAGAGTTTATATATTTTTCCTTAGTATTGCTTTCTGAGTTTTGTCAAAATTGTAGCATTAAATCAAGTATAATTTTTGGGCACCTACTCAGTATTTAGCTAGAAGTATTCAGATGTAGGGAATTCTAATTGCTCTTAAGGTTACAATTATTTTAATGATTTAAATGCTAATTCTATAAATTTCATAGTAATATGCATTATTTCTGTCTGACATTTGTGTTTTCATCATCTAATACTATTTCAGGGACTAATACTTCTGCCTAACTGAAAGAAACTTCAGACTTAATATAATTAAAGCATCACTTACAACTGTGTTACTGGAGGATGATATTCTGTTCCTTATTGACTATAAAAAATGTCTGAAACTGCATTAAAAGCCTTTGTTGTACTGCATGTTTCCCTGCAATGTACAGAGAGCTACAGAACACATGTCTGGAGGAGACCACAGGGTTGGATATCTTGGGAACAATTCTGCAGAACTTAGAACTTTTATAAGAAGTTGCTAGCGTATCCTCTAGTACATACTGTGGTGACTAAGAACTTAACCAAATTCTAGTAAGGTCTCCATCATTGAATGTTCTTAGCAGGACTGGATATTCCTAAGTGATTAACCAAACCAGGGAACTACTAGGCAAACTGAATAGGAAGAAGAAAGCCTATAAGTCATGGAAGGAGGGAATGGCCACTTGGGGTGATTACAAGGCTCTAGTGAGGGAATGTAGGGATGCAACTAGAAAAGCCAAGGCCTCCTTGGAATTAAACCTTGCAAGAGAGGTCAAAGGCAGCAAAAAAAGCTTCTTTAAATATATAGCAAGCAAAAGTAAAACTAGAGGCAGCGTAGGCCCCCTGCAGAATGAGGTGGGTACCCTGGAAACAGAGGATGCAGAGAAGGCAGAGATACTTAACACTTTCTTTGCCTCTGTCTATACTGCTAAGGGTTGTGTTGACATTAGACCCCAGACTACAGAGGAGGTTGAGGCAACAGGTGAGCCTGCCTTGGTTGATGAGGATTGGGTTAGGGATAAGTTGAACAAACTGGATGTGCACAAATCCATGGGCCCAGATGGGATGCACCCGCGTGTGCTAAGGGAGATGGCGGA
>VXBP01008891.1:29294-43109 GCA_013400115.1 Rhinopomastus cyanomelas
GAGGTGGAACACCTCCCTTATGAGGAGAGGTTGAGGGAGCTGGGTCTCTTTAGCTTGGAGAAGAGGAGACTGAGGGGCGACCTCATTAATGTCTACAAATATTTGAGGGGTGGGTGTCAGGAGGATGGCACTGGGCTGTTCTCGGTGTCATGTAGTGATAGGACAAGGGGCAATGGTTGTAAGCTGGAACATAGGAGGTTCCGCATCAACCTGAGAAGGAACTTCTTCACAGTGAGGGTGACGGAGCACTGGAACAGGCTGCCCAGGGGGGTTGTGGAGTCTCCTTCTCTGGAGATGTTCAAGACCCGACTGGATAAGTTCCTGTGTGACTTGGTTTAGGTGATCCTGCTGTTGCAGGCGGATTGGACTAGATGATCTTTCGAGGTCCCTTCCGATCCGTAATGATTCTATGATTCTATGATTATGCAGCAAGAAATTTTTAGATGATCATGTGTCCTCTTGTGAGCACATTGATGAGAGAGGAAAGCCATTTCTTTGTGGAAATTCCTTCAGCTGTTCAGAGCCTGTTCAATATTCTCTTCAAGCTGACTCTGCAAAACCATTAAAATGCGTGTGCAGATAAAGAACAACCATAAACTTAATGGAGGAATTTTGGGGTGAGATAGGTTTCTTGTTAAATCTGCAGACTACATGACACTAGGAGTACTGTAAGTACGCTGTCAAGGAGCAGGAGTTCAAGAGTATTTTGACAAGTTGTGAAAAGTATGGTAAATCATGTTCTTTATGAAGTTCAGTGTCCACTTTCCTGCCTGTTAAAGCTCATTATTAGTAGTACAATAATAATTTCATTCCAATCCAGATGAGTTAGTGGAGTTTTGCATGCTTCCAGTAGAAAATAGAAACATGTTCTAGTCTTGTCCCCTGAAATGACTGTGAAGCTCAAGATAAAAGTCATGAGTATTTTATGAATTCAGACTTCAGATAATTTCCTTAATCTTTTACAATTTCACATTCCAAGGAAAAATAAGATTCTCTAGATGGTATCTGTAGGAGTATGTGAGGCTAAGTGCAATAAATTCAGCCTCACACCTCAGTGCCTCAGTGCATACCTTAAGTAGAAATACTCTTTCATAAAGGCCTACTGTACAGCACCACTAAATTACGTGAACTAGATTAGTGTGAAATCAATGAGGATTCAATTTAGCAACTTGACAAACCTTGGCATTATTTGTACCATGCTGCTCTAAGAAACATACTTTTAAAAAAATAATTTACCTAAGTAGCATGAATCACTAGCCTGAAAATAAATAGAGAGACCCACAGTAGGTACTTTAGGAACTTTAGCATTTATGTCTTTGTTCTATGCCTGTTACGTAGAATTATAGGTCCCCCTAGAGACATTAGATTAGGGATTATAAAATCAATGTGGTGTAAAAACATTGTTCCAGGACTTTCCAGGCATCCCCACAGAATGAGGAAAGGGCAGCTGGACCCTGACCCACCATGTAGGACAACATTGCCCAGCTGATCTTTTCAGGAACTGCTAACCTGACAGCCTGTGTAAAGTTAAATAAGGGGTGATATTAATGTTCATCAAGATATAAATAATTATTCAGTTAACCAAGCAGCACTGCACCCTGCAGGACCTAAATCAGACAGCTTAGTACAAGTATAAAAACATGTGATTTCCGTGCCAGTTTATTCAGTTCAGTAAGACTCCAGACTTGGTCAAGTCAAGTTGCCTTTCCTTAAAAGAAATAATTAGAACCATCAGCATCTGGAATGATTACATCCTTGCAAGGTCTCATATTCCTGTGTACACAAATACATTCATTTCCTGCTCTATAAACATTCATGTTAATTCAGTGACACTTCTGTCTATATTGTGTTTAAGATATGACTGAAAAGATTGACTGAAAAGAACTGTTCACCCATGAAACAAGTGTAGGCTGAAATCTTTATTAGGGCAGGTAATACTGCTGCTTTTTAACCAGCCATATCACATAGAATGGTGTCTTTTCTGTTTGGCCCTGAAAAGAGGTGAAAGTGGTAAATCACCCTAGGGAATACCATACATTTATAGTCCTGTCCTAGTATAAGTAACAAAGAGGTTTGTATCATTCAAGTGAACATATACTTATCCAAACCAATGGAAACCCTCCAGTTGTTCTAAGAGCTGTTTGATACTTCTGTGAGTCATTGGCCTATACTTAAATAAAATCAGCTCATTCAAATAACATGATTGATTTCTATCACCAATAGCTTTTTAGCTCATGAACCTGAGAGCAAAGTGAAGAGTATTTTCCAACAATCTCAACAGTTTTCAAATATCATCAAGTAAACTAGTGTAAGGCACAGCCTAAGGCTGCCACTCTGCTTGTCATAGTAGTAAGAATGAGGGACAGCACATATTGCTTCAATATCAAAATAATTATCTTATAAAAATGGCTGAGTATTATTTACACAGTGAAAGTAAATGTTTAAAATGTTTTAAAACTGAGTTTATATTTTAAAGATTTATTGTTTTAAAACTTCATTTACAACATGCACCTGCACGTTTAATTGCGTAGATGCCATTGTAGTAACCAATGCAATGTTTAGGGAAACAGACAGCGGTGTTATTGTTTGACGTGGCTTTGTATTGGAGAGGTTTTGCAGTGAAAGTCTAAACATGAAATCGTGATGAAAATCTTATTTTCAATGAGAATAGACAAGTGAGGCTGACATGATACCTCTCCTACAACTAACTCTTCATTTCTCTTGCTCTCCAGCCCAAAAAACTACCGCAAAGGTAACATTTTTTTATTATTATTTTATGTTAATAATTTTTCTTCGAAAAACTGTATGTTCAGAACAGATGTAAAAAAAGCACATTCTTTAACTTTTCGGATTCTCAAGACCAGTGAAGTCTATTACTTTTGCTAGAAATAATTTAAAGTTAATGAATCAGAAATATGTTCACCTCATGAAGGAAATAATACAATTTTTCTCTATTAATCAAAACTACAGCGAAGTTTCTCTAAGACCTTTATGCCTGAGGGTAAAAAATTAGTTATTTCAGCTTGTCATTACCAGAAGAGAATGTGTGTCCACTGCAGTCAATTAAAATTTTATACCCTAGATTCAAATTTACAACTTCAAGACTCCAGTGCCTCTAACATTGTAGGTATCTAAGGACCATGGAATAGATCTGTATTGTACATAAGGCTCCAGCCTAAGGAGAATGAAAGTCAGAGATCGTGTTTTCGGATTGCAGTAATATAGGATAGTTGTATATAAAACTCATCATGAGGTTTAGACCTTAAACTGCCTAATTCTGTTAAACAGAACTCCTGCCCAAACAAGACAGAGAGTGGGAATCCAGGGCCTTGTGTTTATGCTTTGGAAACATCATGGATAGTCTACACGTTGAGTCTTCTCACTTACCAGATCATTCCCAGACAATGAAGAAACTGAATGCACATCTCCTATTTTCCAGGAGGATATTTTACAGTGAAGCTTCCATTTTGTCTCAGAATGAGCCAACTCTAGGATAACATAGAACAGAAACAATTCCTGCACAGTAACATAAAATCTCTTCCAGCGCATTAGCCGTTGTCACCTCCACACAGATGTACGGCTTCCAGTCAGAATCCGGCCCTGTACCAGCAGCTTGGAGCAGAAGAAGCAGCTTAGTCTGGTTTCCCTTTGCACATGGGTGTGCCCTGCATTCCACAAAGACTTCTCCTTATGTGAAAGTAACCTTAGATTGTTAGTTTGATAAACAGCAGTTCTGTCTCAAAGATGACAATGAGAGCTGAAGGCAAGGTGCATAAGAGTCAGTAAGTTAAGGATGGACTCAGACGTAAAGCTGTCGGTCCTGTTCAGCAGTCATCTGTGTCTCAGGTTTCTCCTGTGAATCTGATGGGTGCTGAAATCCTCTGTGTAAGTCCTAACATTGTAGAGAAAGGAAAACATTGTTATAGGCATTTTAGTTATAGAATGCCAATGGATTGTGAATGGAGACTTTGTCTAATACATGCATTTGCCACATGGACAGTCTTACAAAGCACCCAGTTTCCACATGTGGCACTTAATTTGAATTTTTCCTCTATTTTGATTTTCTTTTCATTTTTTATTCTCTTGTTTCTGTTTTAAGAGGAAGTAATAATTTTAAAGGAACATTTAGAGAAATGTTAGTGATGAGACATTATGGACAAATAAAAAAACACATTAAAATCATAAAGTCTCAGAGGTGAAATTTGCATTGAGTGTTTTTTCTCTAAAATTCCCATTTATATCATTAAAGTTACTAATGTACAAAAATCAAGTGTGTTCATACTCTAATAATGAACTCACATAAAGTCCATATAATGGGTCAGCATGTCCCATGGCTGAGACTGTAACTCTTTATGTGCAATGGGTAATTTGGATTTCCTATTTGGTGCTATATTTTTAAACAAGGGAACAAATAATGCTAGGGATTCCTACTCATACCTTATTTACAGTTTTATTAATATTACCTTCACAATGTGTTGAAAAAGATTCTGAACAGTGGTTCACAATGAAAAATTTTCTTTCCAAAACACTCTGTTCTGAAGTTCTAAGAAAAACAAATATTTGGTAACACATCAGGTCTGTGATACAGTTTGCCCTCTAAAAGGGAAGGCAAACAGCTGCCGAGAGAGATAAAGCAAAATGGTAATTAACAGAGGGACAGCAACATGAAATGCAGCAAACAAAAATTGTTCTTAGTTTCTGAAAGTCACAAACAGGCTGTATAGTTGCCAAGACATAGATATTTTTGTTAAGACCTTAACCAGATGGTCAATGTGTTAGATGCATCGCTAAGTTTTATGGAAAATGCCACATGAATTATGGAAAAACAATCTTCAAAACAGAAAATTTAAGTTTTAGACCCTGGAGCTTCTATCCCTGTCAAGTAGAAACAAATGGCAAAAATTTACCTCATGTACAGAGAGCTAACAAGTCAAATTATGAAAAGGAAAAGAGGAATGTAATCAAATTCATGAAGTCTAGCAAAACTGCACCAAAGTTCTATTGTAGGCTGAATAAACAGATGAAACCAAAAAACCTCACTGTATCTTCTAAGCAAAGAGAACCGTCTGACTCACACCAGGCTCAGCTTTTTATTAATGACACTGATACTGCTGTTGACATAGGGACAGCATTCATGTGCAGAGTGTGAGCACTGAAATAACTTTGGAGGTCATCAGACAGGAAGTTATAGTGACCTGGCGATTTGTGACAGCAAGGGTGGGCATAGAGTCATGATCAGGTCAGAAGCCCTATCATGTTTGTCAGACTCCAGGCCATGGCAGCCAGGCTGCCCTCATGTCCCAGACCACTGACCAGCTGCTTCTCTGTATTGTAGTGGGGAGGAAAGGTCTTGGCCTCTGGGAAAAAGAACAGAAGGGGAATGCAGATGTTCTCTCATTTCCACAATAAAACTTGGAATTGCTGCAGAGAGTAGTCCTTTCTATTTAACATCTGGAAAAAAATACCCCAGTTCTGATGCTCACTGAGGATTACGTGAGGCAGCAGGCAATCACTCACACTATGAGAAGATTTTCCCTGGACATAAGACATGCTCATGGGCACATACAGCCCATCTCAAGCAAAGGTCAAACAGAATCACAGAATCACTCTGGTTGGAAAAGACCCCTGGGATCATCGAGTCCAACCATCTACCCTATCTTACAAGGTCACCTCTAAACCATATCGCTCAACACCTCAACCAAACGATCTTTAGACACATCCAGAGATGGCAACTTAACCATCTACTTGGGAAGCCCATTCCAGTGCCTGACGTATCTTTCTGTGGAAAAACTTTTCCTAATATCAAGTCTAAACCTACCCTGATGTAACTTGAACCTATTCCCTCTTATTCTATCACTGATTGCTTGTGAGAAGAGACCAGCACCAAACTCTCTACAACGTCTTTTCAGTTGTAAAGAGTGATGAGGTCTCCTTTCAGCCTCCTCTTCTTCAAACTAAAGAGCCCCAGCTCTTTCAATCTTTCCTCATAAGATTTGTTTTCCAGACCCTTCACCAGCTTAGTTGCCCTCCTCTGCACCTGCTCCAGCACCTCTGTCTTCCAGCACCAGTCTCTCTTCAATTGAGGTGCACAAAACTGGACACAGTACACGAGATATGGCCTTACCTGTGCTGAATACAGGGGGACAATAACCTCCCTACTCCTTCTAGGAAATTATCTATATTTCTCTTGTATTTCTAACACAAGCCAGGATGCCATTGCCCTTCTTGGCCACCTGGGCACACTGCTGGCTCATATCATCTTTCTGTCAATTAGAACCCTCAAGTCCCTCTCTGCCAGACAGCTGTCCTGCCACACCACCCCAAGCCTGTAGTGTTGCAGGGGGTTGTTGTGGCCCAAGTGCAGGACCTGGCACTTGGCCTTACTGAAGCTCCTGCCATTGACATTGGTCCATTGCTCCAATCTATCCAAGTCTCTCTGAAGAGCCTCCCTACCCTCTGGCACTCTCACCTAATTTGGTGTCATCTACAAACTTACTAATGATACACTCTGTGTCCTTATCGAGGTCATCAATAAAGGTGTTAAACAGAGATGGTCCCAACACGAGCCCTGAGACACAGCACTTGTGACAGGCGACCAGCAAGATTTAACTCCATTAACCACCAGTCTTTGGGCTCAGCCGTTCAACCAGTGCTTTATCCAGCAGATTGTGTGCTTATCCAAGCTATGAGCAGCCAGCTTATGAAGGAGAATTCTATGGGAAACAGCATTTCTGTGTCATTCTGGAACTGAGGGGCCCAGAACTGAACACAGTGCTCCAGATGTGGCCTCACCAGGGCAGAGTAGNAACTCTGGCAGGGGGGCAGCCCTGCTGATGCAGCCATGCAGTCGGTCTCCATCTTGGATGCCGCACATCAGCGGGAAGAAAGACTGTTTGTCATTTCTGCCGCTGAGAAAGACTGGGGGTGCTTAAGTATTGGGGGAGAATTCCTTTGTGCTTAGCTGAANCTTGGGCACAAGGACACATTGCTGGCTCCTGGCCCTCTGTTGCAGTTTGAAAATTACCAGAATTTTCAGATGTGCAGATTTGCGCTTTCATGAAAAACAAAAAGTTATGTTACTCTCAGAGGATTCCTCCCCGCAGTTACCTGTCCTGGGGAGGTGACATTGTCCCAAGACCTGCCCTAAGGTGTGTTGCTAAATTAGCTCATAAAAGGGACCGTGATCTTTAGCTGCTGCCCCATGCTAACACCCCCACACCCCGTTCCCAGGGTGGTGGTGGGGGAATGCAGCTCGGCTGCAGCTTCCAGCAGCTCCGTCCACCATTTCCCCTGTCAGAAATGGGAGGGGAGGGGAGGGGAGGTGAGGTGAGGAGAGGGGAGAGAGGAGAGAGGAGAGAGGAGAGAGGANGACTGAATAATTCACGAGTTTGCAAACAGTTTGGTTCTCGCTGTACCACAGATGGAGGTGATACATGAGTAATAGAGAGGGTGGTGATACTCATCTCTGCTTGACTGATATGCCCTTTTTTCCTCAGATTTCGAATGTGAAAAAAGACCCAAGGACCAATACCATAGTATTTTTCTCAGAATACATGATGGCATTTGTGACACAGTTTCTAGTTTGTGTGCACTGACTTGCTTAACCTTTTCTTCCTTTCTGTATACAGTTATAGAGTTAATAAATCCTTTTCCATTTTCCCTAAGCTATCCATTGTCTGGCAAATTTATCCAAGGTGCCATTGAGACCTCACTGCTTTGTTTTCTTTTCCTTTGTCTGAAATTGTGGTCTTGAACCCACCACATCCTCCTGCTGGCCACCAGAATCCCCAGGTCCCTTTCTCCTACACTGCTCTCCAACAGGTCAGTCCCCAACCTATACTGGTACCTGGGGTTGTTCTTGTCCAAATGCAAGACTATATACTTGCCCTTGTTATAGTTCTTTAAATTTCTCTCTGCCAAGCTCTCCAGCCTGTCCAGGTCTTGCTGAATGGCAGCACAGTCTGCTGGGGTGTCATCCTCCCAGATTTGTGTCATCAGCAATCTTCCTGATTCCCTAATCCCTTATCCAAGTCATTAATGAACAGGACTTTTCCCAGTACTGACCCTTGGGGGGACTGCACTAGATACAGGCCTCCAACTAGACTCTGTCCCATTGACCACTACTCTCTGACTTCTATCCTGCAGCCAGTTCACAATCCATCTTGCTACCCAATCATCCAGACCACACTGCCTCAGTTTGGCTGTAGGATGCAGTGGGAAACTGTGTCAAATGCTTTGCTGAAGTCAAGATAGCCCACATCCACTGTCTTGACATCATCTATCCACTGATTATGCCCTCATCAAAGGCTATCAGGTTGGTCAAGCATGACTTCCCTTTGGTGAAGCCTTGCTAACTGTCCCTAATGACCCTCTTGTCTTTGTTGTGCCTAGAGACAGCATCAAGGATAAATTATTCCATCATCTTTTCTGGCATGGAGGTGAGGCTGACCAGTCTATAGTTATTTGGGTCCTGCTTCTTATCCTTTTTGAAGACTGGAGTGACCTTTGTTATCCTCCAGTCCCCAGGCACCTTTCCTGATCCCCATGACTTAGCAAAGATGATGGAGAGTGGCTTAGCAATGATTTCTGCCGTCTCCCTCAGCATATGTGGGTGCATCCCATCAGGATCCATGGATTTATGGACATTGAATAATAGAATCATAGAATCATAGAATCACTACGGATTGGAAGTGACCTCGAAAGATCATCTAGTCCAATCCGCCTGCAACAGCAGGATCACCTAAACCAAGTCACCCAGTTTGATCAACTGATCTCTAACCCAGTCCTCACCAAACAGGGCACACTCCTTTTTTTATCTAACTTCCTTTGGGACCTCAACAGTCTGGAGCTTGATATCAGAACAGCCACCAGAAGACAGAAGCAAAGAAGTTGTTCAGTATCTCTGCTTTCTCTGTATATTCTGTCTTCAGGGCACCCACCTCATTTAGCAGGGGGCCTACATTGCCTCTAGTTTTAGTTTTACCTGCAGTATATTTCAAGAAGCCCTTCCAGTGACCTGCTCTGATCTTGGGCTTGAAAGAAGTGGTCTTTGGACCAACTATCTTGGGCCCCTTTAACTTTCAGTACTCTGTCCCATGGGATTTCCCCTAGCACTTTCTTGAAAAGGGCAAAGTTGGCCTTCCTGAAGCCCAGGGTTATGATTCTGCTAGGTATCCTGTTCCTGACATATGAGATCCTGAACTCCTCCATCTCATGATCATGGCAACCAAGGCTACCCTCAGCCTTCACTGCTTCAACCAGACCCTCCTTGTCGGTGAGAATAAGATCCAGCAGTGCTCCTCTCCTAGTGGGCTCCTCCACCATTTGCGTAGGAAGTTGCCACCAGTGCTCTGGAGGAGCCTCCTGGACGGTCAGTGGCTGGCTGAGTAGGTCTTCTAGCAAAAAAATATAGTTAAAATCCCCCATGAGAACCAGGACCTGAAACTGTGAGGCTGCTGTCTGTTGCCTATAGCAGGCCTCATCAGCTTTCTCATCCTGATGTTTTGTTCTGTAATAGACACCTACGACGGTGTCACCCAAGCCAGCTTGCCCCTTAATCTGCACCCACAAACTCTCAACTCTCTCTTCATCTGCCCTTGGACAGAACTCAACATATTCCACTTGTCTTTCACATAAAATCTATCCCACCACCTCGCCTCACTGACCTGTCTCTCCTGAAAAGGACTTAGCCATCCATGACCACATTCCAGTCATGCGAGCTGTCCCATCATGTTTCTGTAATTGCCACCAGATCATAATCTCCTGACTGGACACAGATTTCTAACTCCTCTTGCTTGTTCCCCATGCTGTGTGCATTGGTATACAGGCTTTTCAGTGAGCAAGCTGAGTGCTCCAACTTCACCCTAGGAAAGCAGGAGGCCTCATGGTCTTCATCAAGACCAGAGCTCTGCCCCACTAGTGTCCACTCAGCAACAATCCCACCCCACTTCAAATCTAGTTTAAAGCCCTCTGAATGAGCCCTGCCAATTCCTGCCCCAGAACCCTTTTTTCCCTCCGAGATAAACCTTTCCCATGTGTAACTGTCAGATCTGGTGTCTTACAAAACCAGCCATTATCAAAGTCCTGTCTGTAGCACTAGCCTCATAGCCAGGCATTTATGGACTAAATCCTTCAATTGCAGCCCATGTCCTTACTCAAAAATGGAAGAAAAGAAGAGAAAGTAATTTGTGCCCCAGACTCTTTCACCAACCATTCTAAGGCCTTGAAGTCTTTCTTCATTCCCCTGAGGCTCTGGAATACAGCTTCCTCCCCACCTGTCTGGAAGATCAGTAGTGGATAATAGTCAGTTGATTTCACCAGGTTAGGGAGTGTCCTGATGGTATCCCTGATTCGGGCTCCAGGTAGACTGCAGACTTCCCTACGATTAGAGCCAACTCAGTTCCCTTCAGGAGCTAGTCTCCAATAACTAATATCCTTCTCCTTCTTTGTGAAGGAGGTTGTCATATTACTGGAAGACACATCCAATTTATGAACTTGTGATAAGACATCCAGAATACGTTGTCCATGACAGGAGGCTTGGAACTAGATAATCTCTGATGTACCTTCCAACCTAAACTATTCTATGATTTTATGTTTACATTCTTTGCATCATGGCAGCCAAGGAAAGAGTCAGAGAGGCCAATATCTGTGTCTGAAAGGGAAAGTCAAAGGAGATCTTATCAACCTATTTTTTGGAATGGTAGATGGAAGGATGAACACATATCTGCACTTAAAGATTATTTTACCAGTGATTTGTTATTCCCAGCAGGGGACAGTATGTGCTAAAATATGGCAGCATACGCCTAATTATACAATTACACCCACACACTGACGTCACCACCGCTTTGCAATTTTCATCTGAGAAGACAATAAGAGCTTGAATACAGCAGGAGTTGGTGCTGGGTGCAAAAACTCTCACACATCCATCTCCTCGAAATCTGAGTTTGTACATGTGCAAACATAGCTTAAAACCTCAGCTGAACCCTAATGCACATTCCAATTTTAAATGTGAACATTAAAAAAATAAAGGTACCTTTTACTGCATCAGTAGGACATGCAGTGATCGTGTCACTCTTTGAGGCTGGAAATTATTACAAGAGCTAAAATACCAAGACAAAACAGCATTGAGTTTTGTCAGCAAAGGATACACCTTTCAGAAGTAGAATAAGAGGAAAGCTGTACAAGTAGCCCGAAAGAAGTAAGTGCTATAATGTATTTGACAAAAAGAAATGCAGAGGAAAAAAGAACGTATGACTAATGGAAGATGCAAACAGGCACAATTGGTGAGATAAAGTTGTAGTTATTTTGTATTTACTGTTTCACTATCGAAATAATTATTCTTAATTTGAGGAAAACAAAATCTTGTATTAAAATGTGGATATTGTGTATATCACTTCAGCCATATCAATATGCCATCTTCTTAGCTTGCATCTGTGTTCTGATATATTCTTTATTTTTATATGATCTGAATGTTCCAGCAAGTCAGATGTCACACTCTCCAGGGCCTATTTGGATCATGCATGTTCCTGCATTAATGTGAAGCACAGATCCGCTGAACGTGTTGACAATATTTAGTTATGCAAAGCTGCAGAGTGAAGTTACACACTGGTAAACTTTTCGGGTTTAGACACAAGACTGCATCTCAACTGTGAAAATATACTGACTTTATAAAACTAGCATTATCAATATCGTGGAAGATGTAGTTGGTGGATTAGTGATGGAATAGATGGTATGATTCTTCATGGAGCACACATAGATGTTGTAGGCACTGCCTCTGGACAAGTCTAGCTTCTGCTCCTCTGTCTCTGCAGGACAGTGAAAAGGCAACCAGGCTATTCAGCTTTCTCTCTGTGGTAATTTAAAAGCTAATACTTCCTGGCTGAGAAGGTGGGCAAGTGAATGTTAACGATATTTGGTTATCGGTGCTTCTAAACCAAGATCTCACTGCATGAAAAAGGTCAGAGTCTACCAAAATAACCCTTTCAAGGACATTCAATATAGATTGTCTACTTCACAGGTAAAGCAGCAAAGGCATTTTGGTATTAGAATCGAATGCCAAAACCAGCAAGCTTCAGATTTCAAATTTGTGGTATGATTTATAAGGAGTGATGGGTAGGATGAAACAGAATCCTCTGCAATGAAAACTAAAACCGAAGAAACTTCCATATCCCAGCCTGCAGGCTGAGTATCTGTCTCTCTGACCACTAGTGAGACTACATCTCTAATACTGCATGTATTTTTTGGTCCCTCATTACAAGAAGGACATTGAAATGCTGGAGCATTTCCAGAGAAGGGCAACAGAGTTGATCAAGGGTCTAGAGTGCGAGTCCTATGAGGAAAGGATGAGTGAACTCGAGTTGTTTAGCCTGGAAAAAAGGAGGCTCTGGGGACACCTTATTGCTCTCTACAACTACCTGAAAGGAGGCTGAGGTGAGGAGAGGGACAATGTCTTGTCCCTGGTGGAAAGTGATAGGGCCAGAGGAAATGTTTTCAAGATGGATGTTAGGATGAGTTTTTTCCTCAAAAGAGTTATCAAACATTGGAATAAGTGACCCAGGGCACTGGTGGTATTTGAGACCAAATGTTGGAGGTATTTAAGACAAACAGGTGTTTTTCTGCCATACAAAATTGAGTGGTGATGGCAGTGCTGGGGTAACAGTTGGTCTCTTCTGATGAACACAGATGATGTGTCTTGTAGACAGCCTATGCCTAGGTATAAGACAGTTACAGTTTGAAAATTGTCAATATTTTCAGATGTATAGAGTTGGGTTTTCATGAAGAAAAATGTGCATTTTGCTTTAAGAGAACCCTCCCAGTGACCTGTCCTGGGAGGGGTGGGCACAGGTGACACTGCCCTTTTTTTCTCTTCTGTGAGCTTTGCATCAGCACATCATAGGGGTCTGTCTTCCCCCCACCACCAACTGCAGCTGCCTCCGAGGCCAAGAAGCCGGCCTTGACCTGACCCAGCCCAGGAAGCAGGCTCCAGCCCAGTCCAGACCCAAGAAGCAACAATTTAGTGCCAATTCCCCTTGCCATGGGGGCAACCATCCAGCTACCCGTGGTGAGCTGAAGAATACTCCCTTCCCTCTGTAGCTGAGGTGGGAGGAGAGGGAGAGAGGCAGGAGAGAAATGGAGCTCTCTCGGCCATGTTTGTGGCTTTGGGGAGGCCCCTGCTGATGCCAGCAATGCGGTCGTCACCATCTTGAGCTCTGCATGTGGCTGGGCCCATACAGTCATGGCCACCATCTTTGAGCCATTGTTCAGCAGAAAGAGAGACTGTTTGTCATTTCTGCCGCTAAGAAAAGCTCGGGTTGCTCAAGTATTGGGGAGAGAAGGAGCTTCGGGAGAGGGATCTGAGAATTCCTTCATGCTTGGCTGAACTGTCTGTTCTGAAGGAAGCAGAAGGTATCGAGTATCCTTAGACCTTGAGCAAGGAAAGAGACTGGGATCTTTCTGAAGGCATGTCTCGTGCATCGAGGGATGCTGTTTCAGGCTCTGAGGAATCAAGCTTGTCTGATCAGTGTTTTGGTGGACAAGCTATGCTGAAGTTCGCCGGTCTAGAATGGACGAGGGTTCAGCGTGTGCAGACCAGGCAGAATGACTTATGGGGGACCTGGAAGGTCTCTCAGAATGAATAGAAGAGAGGGTGGTTTTACCGCTGTCTACTTGACTGCCATGCTTTCCCCAGGTCTCTAATGTAAAGAACCAAAGGATCAATAAGTTTGTAATCTCATAGAATCATAGAATCATAGAATCATTATGATTCTATGGAATCATAGGAGGAGGAAGGGACCTCAAAAGATCATCTAGTCCAAT
>VXBP01008892.1:10902-84431 GCA_013400115.1 Rhinopomastus cyanomelas
TTTTTTTTTTGTGCTTCTCAGGTTGTTTTTGAAGTGGTCACCTCAGGTCACCCTGGATATGTGGCTATCGATGAAGTGAAAGTTTTAGGACACCCGTGTAGTAAGTACCTCTTTGCTCTTTGAAAGTCAGTTCCCCATAAAATGAAGATATTACTTTGTGCTTCAATAAATGTAGAGCAAGAAAACATCAGGAAACAATGTCACTGCTATAACTACAGAATCACAGAATCACATAATAATCATGGCTGGAAGGACCCCCTAAATCACCAAGTCCAACCATATCTACAACAACAAAAATCCTAAATACCTGATTGATTAACAAACACAAGCTGACCCCTCCATGCTTGCCCCTATAGCAGGCCATGAAGCACCATGTCTACATGTTTCTTAAATACCTCCAGGGATGATGATCCAACCACCCCCCTGGGAAAACTGTTCCAGTGCCCAACCACTATTTCTGTAAGGAATTTCTTCCTAATATCCAATGCAATCACCCCCTGCCTCAACTTCAGACCATTTACCCTGATTTTGTCATTAGTTACTCGGGAGAAGAGGCCAACGCCCACCCCTCTACAACCTCCTTCCAGAGAGCAGAATTAGGTCCCCCCTCATCCTCCTCTTCTCCAAACTAAACCTGCCCAGCTCCCTCAGCCTCTCCTCATACGACTGGTTCTCATGAGCTTGGTAGCTCTGCTGTGGACACCTTCCAGCATGTCAATGTCTCTCCTATAATGAGGGGCCCAGAACTAAACGCAGTACTCAAGGTGCGGCCTCACAAGGGTGGAGAACAAGGGTGTGATAACTTCCCTTCTTCTGCTGACCACACTATTTGCTGATCCAAGCCAGGATCTCGTTGGCCTTCTTGACCACCTGGGCACACTGCTGGCTTGTATTAAGCTGACTGTCTACCATCACCCCCAGGTCCTTTTCTGCTGGGCAGCTGAGTATATGCAACCTGTCCTTGTGTTTGAACATTGCACCTTCTATAACGACATGCACCTTGTCTGCAGACCCTAACGGACCATCTAACAATTCCTCTGGAGCAAAACCCATTAAGGTTTTGTTGTCCAGTTTTCTGTCTGCATCAAAAACCCAGCACAGCCACACTCTGAGACATTAGTGAGAGCAGATGATCAGCTCAAGAGCGGAATATATATAACATTTATCTTAGAATCATCAAGTATTGCTGGTTGGAAAGGATCTCCCGATTCACCAAGTCAAACCATATAATATTAGGAGTTGTATGGGACCTCAAGATGTCATTGAGACCAGCCTCCCTACCAGAGCAGCATCACCTGTGTCACGCCACACAGGAAAATGTTGAGGCTGGTTTTGAACTTCTTCAGAGAAAGAGACTCCACAACCTCTCTGGGCAACCTGTTTCGTTGCTCCATCAGCCTCAGAGTAAAGGAGTTTCTCCTCATGTTGAGATGGAACCTTCTATGTTCAAGATTTTACTTGCTATTCCTTATCCTGTTACTGTGCCCTGTAGAAAAGATTGGCTGCTTCCACTGGGCACCCGGCCCTCAGATATTTGCAGACATTAATAGGACATAGATACATAGATATATATTATATAATCTGTATGATTGCTCTTATCAAGGCTTAGAATGAAGAAACCTCAGCTGGCCCCAAGGGTTGAGGCTTTGCTAAACAAGGTGATGTAGGGGACTTCCCAGTGTTCATAGAACTATAGAATTGTTCAGGTCGGAGAAGCCCTCCAAGGTCATAGAGTTCAACCTTGAACCAAACTGTCCCAACCCACTGCTAAACCCTGTCCTTGAGCTACATGTCCACAAGTGGGAAACATGGCCAGGGATGGTGATTCAACTTCCTCCCTGGGAAGCCTGTTCCAAGGCCTGAGGAACCTTTCCAGGGATAAATTTCTCCTCAGGGACAACCTAAACTTCCTCTGGGGCAGCTTGAAGCCATTTCCTCTTGTTCTGTCCCTTGTTCCTTGGTAGAAGAGAACAACTCCCACTTCTCTACCCTGTCCTTTCAGGCAGTTGCAGACAGCAAGTAGGTCTCCTCTCAGCCTCCTTTTCTCCAGCCTAACCAGCCCCAGGCCATGGCCAACCTAACTTTCCCCTGTTGCAGCTTGAGGCCATTTCTTCTTGTCCTATCAGTTTTTCCTTGTTGACCAACCCCCTCATGGCTCAATTTCTGCACTGTTTTACTTCCTAGTGCTTTGGATGTATCCTTACTCCATTATTAAGGCACAGGTAATACTTAACTATCCTAAACTCTTTTAAACCTGATGTCAGAAGGAAACCTTGTACATGAAAGTTTACTGTAGTAAGGGAAGAGACTGCCTAAATTCTCAACTCTTTCACCTCTTAGCTGTGTCTTAATTAAGGTCTATTAAGATCCTACATGGAACAGTAGGTTATAATTTTACCAAACTAATGGCTTAGTGGGGAAAAAAGGCACCAAACTGAATGATTCACCTTCCTCTTACACCATCCTTTGCTTGTACATAAGGGCTGTGCTGTAAAATAAAGTGGTTTGTTAGGGAGTACCAGAGCACCTCATAAAAATGGTTTTAGTGTCAGTGGTGAAGAGACTCAGCCATTTCTTCAAACATCAAGACAGTTCTGCAGAGTCAGCAGCTGTTGATTCCTGCATCACTTGGTTCTAATAAACACCTCAAGCTCTACATGTTGTTGGGTCTTATTTATGAAACTGGGAATTTATATCCTTGATTCAGGTAGGATAAATCTAAAGCAGCATTTTATCAGCTAAAAACTGTGTCAGAAATGTTATGGAGAGGTTTGATCAGTGTATTTGCACCCTTCGCTGCTCAAACACTGCAAGTGGAGGCTGACTTAGACCCCATCTCCTGTAAAGCTCTAACATGGCTACATTGAAACGCAGAAGCTTTAATGAAAATTTCTTTGATGCAGTAATTAAAATGTTAGAAATTAAGACATCAAACCACTTCCATTGTCTAGGAGGAAATTGAAGTAGTGTGGAAATTGGGATGGAGCTGCTGTGGCTCTAAAACTGGGCAGGAAATCCTCATGCTGGTCTTGATGAAACAGTACTTTTAGAAATATTAATTCCTTCAACAAAAAATCCAGTGGGAAAAATGGATTTTAGGCTGTTAGCTGGGTAGTGATTCAGAAGGGTTGGTTTTACATAGTTTAAGAGGAAAAATACCAAGTGAGGTGAAAGCAGTGTTGAAAAAAGTTACTAGGAAATGGGGGCCTTACAGAAGAATCACAGAATGACTGAGGCTGGAAAAGTCCTCTGAGCAAATCCAGCCCATCCCAAGACCTAACATCACCACATTGGGCAGTTCTGAGACACTGACTTCAAGAAAGAGATTGAGAGGCTGGACCGAGTCCAGACAAGCAATGAGGCTGGGGAACAGACTGGAAGGAAAGTCTGCTGAAGAGAGGCTGAGGGAGCTGGTGTGTTTATCCTGGAGAAGTGGAGACTCAGGGGGGACCTTCTCCCTCTCTCCAACTCTCTGAAGGGAACTTGTAGTTAGGTGGTGGCTGGGCTCTGCTCCCAGGCAACCAGCACCAGGATGAGAGACCAGGGCCTGAAGCTGCCAGGAGAGGGTTAGGTTGGATGTTAGGAAGCCCTTTGTCACAGAAAGGGTGATCAGAGCCTGGACTGGACTGCCCAGGGCAGTGGTGGAGTCCCCATCCCTGGAGGTGTTGAAGGACATCCTGGCTGTGGTCCTTAGTGCCCTGGTCTGGCTGATGTGGTGATATTAGGACCTGAGCTGAGCTGGCTAAGCTCAGAGGGCTTAGTAATTCTGTGATTAATGTTAAAAATAATTGCACTTTCAGAATAAAAATCTAATGCACTGTCCATGATTTGAAACTTTTAAAGCTTTGCTCATTGTATTGTTTGCAAACAGTATTTCCACGTTGTGTAACACCAATACTTTTTCTTCTTCCAACAGCAAAAACTCCCCATTTCTTGCGTCTGCAGAGCGTGGAAGTCAATGCAGGACAGTTTGCTACCTTCCAGTGCACTGCCAATGGGGCAACAGACTCGAGTGACAGACTCTGGTTACAGGTAATTCCTTCCTTTCCTAGTACCCTGTAATCTGAGGGGAGGCAGATTCATCACTCTGAAAGGTATGGGAGACATGAGAAGAGATAAAATTGTCCTTTCCACCAGTATTAGGTTTTCTAGAGCCTTGGAGCTTCTGCCTAGTAGAGGTTCTTGTGTAGGAAATGATACTGGGAAGTTTTTCTGCCTTATTCCAGTAGGATGCCTTGTTAGAAGCACAGGTACTGGTTTTATTATGTGCAGTGATGGTGACTAAGGGTTAAATGCCCAGGAAGCAAACATGACTTTATCATAGTGTCTATGATGCTGAAGTGCAATGTGGCACATCATCATTTCCTTGGCTTCACTCTATCTCTGTGTAGTATTTTTAGCTGAAACTGCAATATTAAGTTTATAAATCTGGAGAAGACTTCCAGTACTACTTCCAGTACTTAAAGGGGGGCCTTACAGGAAAGCTGGGGAGGAGGGACAGTTTTGTCACAGAGTATAATGACAGGACAAGGGGTAAAAGTTTCAAACTGAAAGGTTAGAGCTGAGGTAGAAATTCGTCCCTGTGAGGGTGCTGAGGTACTAGAATAGCTTGTCCAGGGAGGTTGTGACTGCCCCATCCTTGGAAGTGTTCAAAGCTTTAAACAACCTGCTCTAGTTGAAGGTATCTCTGCCTATGGTAAGGAAGTTGGATTAGATGACTAGATGGGCTAGATCTCTGAGGTCACTTCCAACTCAAAGCATTATATGATTCTATACAACCAGTATGAGAGTCAAATCTGACCTTCTCTGTGTATCACCATGCCAAAGAATCTTACTATTCATTGAGTCCATGCGCAGCAACACCTCTCACTAGCCGAGGTTGCCCAGAGCCCCATCCAACCTTGCCTGTAGTACTTCCAAGGATAGGGCAGCCAAAGACTTAATGGACAACAAGTTCCAGGGCCTCAGCCCCCTCATAGGGAGGGATTTTTGCCTCGTATTTCACATCGATCTTCCCTGCTTTAGCTTGAACCCATTCCCCTTGTCCTATTACCAGAGTCCCTCATAAAATGTCCTTCTCCAGCGTAAAATGTCCCCCACAGAGCCTTCTGCCTCAGTTCTCACATAAGTCTCCCTTCTTTTAGATTGAACCCATCCCCCTCTTCCTATCACCAGAGTCCCTCATAAAAAGTCTCATCCCAGGTTTCCTGTACCTGCTGTAAGGACCCCCCAGAGCCTTCTCTCCTCCTCGCTGAGTAGTTATAAGAAAACCAGGGCACAAGCAAGCAAAACCACTTGAAAAGCAAAGGCTGTTATTGAATGCTGGGCCATTGCATCAGTCCAGAAAGAACCTGATGGAATTGAGTGGAAGGCAATGGAAATCCCCTTTTTATTTTCATTTCAGCTTGGATGGCTATTTCCAGCCTCTCTGCTACTGTAACACTGACATTTGTCTATCATTCCACCCCTTTAAAACCAGCATTAGAGAGCTGAATTGATAGAATTAGACTCCTGTCTTTCCTAAGCCACTGAGATTATATTTTTTTCTGAAAGAATGATTTTTCCAGTCATGAAAAGACTATGGGAAAATAGTAGGTAGCTGTTTCATCTCCAGTAACGTTCCAGAACCTTTGAACTTCTGCATAATGCTCTTTTGGAAAGCTGAAGGTAGAATTCAATACAGGGAAATCCTGATTCCAGTCCAGTTTCCCATGGATTTCAGGGAAGTATAGTTACAGCTTTAACTTTTTGGAAAGTTAGGACAAAAATTCTTTGCAACACTGGAATAGATTTTTTAAAATTTATTTTAGAAATAAAATATTTTTGTAGATATCGTACAATATGAAATCATAGAATCATAGAATAGCCATGGTTGGAAAAGACTTTAAGATCATCCAGTTACAACCCCCCTGCACTACAGCAGGTTACTCCGGGCCCCACACAACCTGGCCTTCAACATTGCTAACAATGGGGCAGCCACAACTGCCTTGGGCAACCTGTTCCAGCATCTCAGCACCCTCACAGCAAAAGAATTGCTTTCTCATGTCCAACCTCAATGTCCCCTCTTCAAGCCTGGAACTCTTTTCCCTTGTCCTCTCACTACCACTCCTGTCAAAAGCTCTCCCCCAGCATTTTTGTAGCCCAATTCCTTCCGATATTGGGAAGCTGCTTGAAGGTCACTGGGAGCCTCCTCTTCTCCAGGCTGAACAACCCCACTTTGCTCAGCCTGTCCTCAGAGGGGAGGTGCTCCAGCCCTCTGATTATTTGAGTTGTTCTCCTCTGGACATCTTCCAGGAGCTCTGTGTCCTTCTGATGTTGGGGACTCTAGAACTGGACCCAGGACTCCAGGTTGGCTTTCAGCAGTACAGAGCAGTGCTTCTTTTGATGCAGTCCATTCTTCTTAACAGCAGTATATCTTTGCTGAGCTGAGTGAAGTGATTCCTTGCTGATGTATGATTTCTTTTATCTCTCCATATGAAGGATAACACAACACAGATAGACTTTTTGAGGAATTAATCTTCCTGCTAGGCCACAGTTTATTTATCCTGCCAGTACAGCTACAGGTCCCTCTGGTTGTGCAAATTCCAGATATGCCTTTGTGTCTGACCATTCTCAGAGCTGACAGGATCTTCTGGGGAGCTCGGACTGGTTTCCCTGCTCCTCTGCCAGCTTCTGCAGATGTACTGCTGCAGCTCCCGTAAGCAATCAGGCAGCTCCCCATGTGGGACGCTGCAAACCAAGGCAGGATTAGCTGTGGTTTAATGTACTGTGTCACAGGGGCAAGGACAGATCATCCCCCAGACCTTGCAGTTGTCCATCAATTATGTGAGACCATCTGTTTTCATGGTGTGATGTTGAGGAACTTTGTAGACTTTTTAATGTGCACTGGAGCCAGAATAAAATCCACACTGTTCTCTGGAGATACTTCTGCTGGCGCTCAGATATTCATGGAATCACAGAATCACTCTGGTTGGAAAAGACCCCTGGGATCATTGAGTCTAACCATCTACCCTACCTTACAAGTTCACCCCTAAACCATATCCCTCAACAGCTCATCCAAATGATCTTTAAACACATCCAGGGATGGCGACTCAATCAGCTCCCTGGGAAGCCTATTACAGGGCCTGACCACCCTTTCTGTAACAAATTTTTTTCTAATATCTAGTCTAACCCTCCCCTGTTGTAACTTGAACCCATTCCCTCTTGTTCTATCACTAATTGCTTGTGAAAAGAGACCAGCACCAACCTGTCCACAATATCCTTTCAGGTAGGTGTAGAGAGTGACAAAGTCTCCTCTCAGCCTCCTCTTCCTCAAACTAAGCAGCCCCAGCTCTTTCAGTCTTTCCTCATAAGATTTATTCTCCAGGTCCTTCACCAGCTTGGTTGCCCTCTTCTGCACTTACTCCAGAAACTTCACATCTCTTTTGTATTGAGCTGCTCAGAACTGGGCGCAATACTCAAGACACGAGCTGATATGGGAAGGACGTTGAATCACTATCCCTTGCTGTGTTTCATGGATCTGGAGCTCAGGGAGAGGGTTTAGTGGTGCATTGGGACAGCTGGGTTCACAGTAGGATTTGATGAGCTTGAAGGGCTTTTCTAACCTGGACAATTCTATGGTTCTATTAATTCAACTTGGAGAAGGACAGCACCATCTAAAACTTTTGCCCAGCTTCCCACTGAGATGCTGCCTCATCCGTTTTGCTTTGGGACCGGTGTGGGTTCTGGGTGGAAGCTGAATTCTTGCATAGGAATTTCTGGCACATGGCTCTGAAGTCAGATCTTTATAAAGAAGGACGGATGATGTAAGATAGTTGAAATGAAATAGTATTGTAGAATATTATACAGAATCACAGAACATCAGGGATTGCAAGTGACCTCAAAAGATCATCCAGTCCAATCCCTCTGTCAAAGCAGGATCTCCTAGATTCAATTGCACAGGAACATGTCCAAATGGGTTTTAAATGTCTCCAGAGAAGGAGACTTCACAATGCCTTGGGGCACCTCCTTCCAGGGTTCCACCACCCTCATCGTGAAGAAGTTCTCTCTCATATTTATGTAGAAACTCCTGTGTTCCACCTTACACCCATAAGTCAGATTAAATCACTTCATAAGGAGGGCTGTGAGTTCAGCAAAATGCTTAGCAGGTCATGGCCAGAATTTCTACCCCAAGTATAAACCTCTCAGTTGGAGATTTCCTTGTGGTCTGTTCTCTCCAGATGTACCTGAAGACATAGTTTCCTATAAGTCATGATGTATTCTATTCTGCCCTGTTGAAGAGTTGGAAGATTTGCTATTTTTATGTATTTTGTGAGCTCCAGCAAGTTGTTAGAGGAGATTAAATCTTCTCCATCACTCTGGAGTTTAATGTTACAAATAAAAAGTAGACTGAGCAGTGCTTTGGGTTATTGTCTTCCCTTTTAAAATCTCTTATTTACAGTATTTACAACTGATTTGCTCCTGTCAGAATGATACAAAACAATTTCAGTCTGTAAGTAGAGAGTAACCACTTTGGGTAAATTACACTGAGTTTAATGACTCCACAAAATGCAGTAATGTCTGTTTACTTCTCTTATGTTTAATTTCATCTTCAAATTGATGTCATTGGCTAAGCATTGGCATTGTGACTACTCAATGGGTAACTCTAGTGATATTTCGCAGCATTACCTGGCATCTCCAGCCAGCCTCTAACTTCAGTCATGATAAAGAGATTTATGGGGAGCTGTGTGATTTCAAGAAAAGGCTCAGTTATCAAACATAAAAAAACCTGCCAGCTGAAAGCTTTCTTGAAAGAAAAAACAATTGCATTTTGCTTCAGTGCTCATGAGCTGCGGTTCTGGTTCGGAGCAGGATAATTCCAAAGAGGACAATAATAATCTTTTTCCATCGTGGATTCATTACTTGAATGAAACACACTTGTTAACTTAGAGAGATTGAATAAATACAGGATAATCACAGGATCTGTGGTGGTTCTAATCTAGACTGACAAAGAGTTCACTTGGTTTTGAAAGCAGCTCCAGAAATTCAGAGGTAGAGCCAATCATCTTAATTATTGGTCTGCCATGAACTCTGTGAGGCAGTTTGTGGAGGTATTAATTACTGTTTGATTTAGTTTTTACACATCTTTTCAACAAAATTACTTCTGGTGCTGCTGATGTTGTTTGAGATGCCACTGGTAAGACCCTCACCACTGGTATAGGAAGGTGTACATTTGAAAGCAGGATAATGCAAACCCTTTCTTTTATTAAATGTATGAAAATCTCCTTAGCTGTAGAATCATAGAACAGTTTTAGCTCAAAGAGAAGAGACCAACCACTGTCTCTCTACAACCTCCTTTCTCTAGTTGTAGAGAGCAAGGAGGTTCCACATAAATATGAGAAGGAACATCTTCATGGTGAGGGTGACACAGCACTGGAATGGGCTGCTCGGGGGTGATTGTGGAATCTCCTTCTCTGGAGACATTTAAAACCCACCTGGACATTTTCCTGTGCAACTGGATCTAGGTGATCCTGCTGTGGCCAGTGGATTGGGCTGGATGAACTTTCAAGGTCCCTTGCTGCAGTGGTGATACTGGATATAAGATCCCGGAACTTGAATCTCTTTGGATTAACAGCTGCACTTTTGTTAAAAGTGTTTCTGGAAGGTCTCATGTATCTCTAGTTGCTGCTAAACTGCTGTTCATTTACAATGCTTAAGAGTTAGTTCACTGCCTAAAAGTCTGATTTAAGTAACCATCAACCTATTTCTTTCCATTGCAGCCTGCCTAAAATGGAAAAATAATGTGCTTTGTAAAGTGCTTTAAGCTGTCTCCACATGCGTTTAATACTCTCCTACTAGGAATATGGATTTTCAAGCTGCCTGCATCTCGAGGCTAAATTAAGAGTATTTTTTTTCTTATATATAAATATATTAAATAAACTGTTGTTTAATAGAAAATTCATTCTTAGCAGTGGCTTACAGGTAATACATTTTCATTAGTTGGCTTAAATAACATTTAAAAATAGATGGATTTATTTTTTAAAAAAGCTTTGGGCATTTAAGAACAAGTGGGTTCCTCAGCAACCAAGGGAATCTCTTATTTTAGGGTTTGGATCTCAATATCTTGGTCAGAATTCTGCTCTTAATGGGTTGGATAGACCCACCCAGGGAGGTTATGTCTGCTCCATCCCAGGCAGTGTTCAAGGCCAGGTTGGATGGGGCTCTCAGCAGCCTGATCTGATGAGAGATGTCGCTGCCCATGGCAGGGGGTTGGCACAGAGTGATCTCTGAGCTCCATTCCAACCCAAACAAGTCTGGGATTCCATGGTTTGTGTGCAAGATGCATACTCTGAGTAGCAGACAAAGAGTGGAAGAGAAAGTGAAGATCGAGCACGCTGGGTTAAATGTTCCTTTAAAAGAAATAACTTGAAATCTATGTATAGCAAGGCCAAACAGTTAAATCCTACACTGCTCTTCATCTTCCTATTAGCTAATCTAGAAATCATTGTAGAGATGTTGGTGCTGGTCTCTTCTCACAGGTCATCAGTGACAGAAGCAGAAGGAAGAGCTTCAAGCTTCAACAGGGGAGGGTTAGGCTGGACATCAGGAAGAAATGCTTCATAGAGAGAATGGTCTTCATAGTGGAATGGGCTGCCCAGGGTGGTGGTTGTGTCCCCATCCCTGGAGGAGTTAAAATTTGCTTAGATGTAGTGTTGGCGGATGTGGTTTAGGGGTAAACACATAGAGGAGGGTTGATGGTTGGACTCAATGATTCCAAGGGTCTTTTCCAACCTGAATTATTCTGTGATTCTATAAAGACCTAAAAGCTGCTGTTCCAGATGAGTGCTCACCCACCGATGATGAATGCTTTAATCGCTTGGCAAAGCAATACAGGACTCACAGGGTTTAAAACATGTATAGAAGCTACACACAGCATTGTAGCTTGAGCAATAGAACTGGTTGTGATTATTGTTTTGTTGCAATGCCTAATGACATTCTTTGGTTTGGTTTGTGTGCCCAGGGTATTTATGTGAGGGATGCACCTTTGAAGGACATAAAAGTGTTCAACTTCCGCCGGTTCGTGGCTCTTTTCAGCGTGATGAATGCTACCAAGCGGGATGCCGGCAACTACCGCTGCATGATTCGCACAGAAGGAGGAGTCGGTGTGTCCAACTATGCCGAACTGATCGTCAAAGGTACTGCACAGTGAACAGCACTGTGGGGAATAAGGACCTGCAGTTGCTTATTCCCTTAGCAACATCACCCCTAGTTGAAAACAGGATCAATAAATGTACTCTCTATGTAAATCTCAAGAGTCCATCCAGCCATGACAAGGGAATGACAGAGCAGACAGAACTAATTAACTAGTTACTTGTTGATTGTTGGTTTAAGCAACAATCAAGATCGAGGGCTAGAGCACCTCTGCTGCGGAACATGCAGAAGGAACCAGGGCTGTTCAGCCTGGAGAAGTAAAGGCTCCAGAGGACATTACAGCAGTTTCCAGTACCTGAAGGGGCTACAGGAAAGCTAGAGTGGGGCTTTCTACAAGGGAGTCCAGTGATAGGACAAGGGGGAAAGTTTCATAGCTCGGAGAAGGGAGATTGAGATGAGATCTGTTGGAGAAATTCTTCCCTGTAAGGGAGTTGAGGCACTGGAACAGGCTGCCCAGGGAAGTTGTGGCTGCCCCATCCCTGGCAGTGTTGAAGGCCAGATTTGCTGTGGCCCTGAGTAACCTCATCTAGTGAAGGTGTTCCTGCCTGTGCAGGGGAGTTGGAACTGTATGATCTTTAGGGTCCTTTCCAATCCCAGACATTCTGTGTTTGTATGATTCTTATGATTCAGTCATTTAATGAATCAGTACTTCTACAGAGCCTGCACCATTCTAGTTAAAGACAGCAGACTGAGTCAGAGGCTTCGTTATTATTTGATCTTGGATTTTTCCCAAGATTTGGGTTAGAAAGGTGAGAAGTGACAATAAGAAGAGCTATAGCAATGTTAGTAGTTGGGCTGTAAAGGGTTTTTTTTTTTTGAAGTAAATAAAAATTGAGGGGGATATTAAGGAGAAAATGAGGAGTGGGATAAGGAAGAGGTGATATGGTTAGACCAGTGTTTGTGATATGAGCTGGGGTTGAATGAGGAGAAAGAAACTCAGGCTACGTGTTGGATTTGGGAATCATGGGTCACCAGGAAAAAGTGTGAGAGAACCATAATAAAGCAGAAGCCAAAAGCAAGAATGTGGTATAAAGTGTTGTAGAGGGTGGCTTTGTTTGCTGGGTCTTTAGCTCGGAGGAACGGAGGCCGAGGGGTGACCTCACTAATGTTGATAAATATGTGAAGGGTGAGTGTCAGGAGGATGCAACCAGGCTCTGCTCAGTGGCATCTAATGATAGGAAAAGGGCCAATGAGTGTGAGCTGGAACAAAGAAGGTTCCACATCAGTATCAGAAGGAAATTCTTCCCATTGAGGGTGACAGAGCCCTGGAAGGGGTTGCTGAGGGGAGTGGTGAAGTCTCCTTCTCTGGAGATATTTAAAATCCACCTGGCCATGTTCCTGTGTGACTGGATCTAGGGGATCTTGCTGTGGCGAGGGATAGGACTGGATGATCTTTCAAGGTCCATTCCAATCCCTAATGTTTCTATGATTCTGTGAAAATAGAGAGAAGTGGGAGAATGTAAGGAGGATACAGTTGCAGATAACCAGTGTCTGAAGTTAACGAGACAAATTGTAGTGTAAAAAAACATACAGGAGCTATTTGAACAGATAGACAAAGAGAGAAACAGAGTGGGTGAGATGAGGATATAATTATAGGGATAGTGGAAAAAAGAGAGTTTATTTCAGTCCAAGGAAAAGGAAATAAAAGGAATGGCCAAAAAAAGGTGTGAGTCAGCAAAAAGAGAAAGGGTGGCCTATGGGTCCCAATAGGCATGAAAAGGCATGGAATCATCATGGCTGGAAAGGACCTCCAAGTCCAGCCCTCATCCCAACTGCTCCTTAACGCCCAGACCTCAAGGTGTTAGTGCTCTATCTACTCGGATTTTAAACACTTCCAGGGATGGGGACTCCACCACCTCCCTGGGCAGCCTGTGCCAGTGCCCAACCACTCTCTCAGGAAAGAACTTCTTCTGAAGATCCAATCTAAACCTTCCCTGATGTAACTTGAAGCCACTTCCTCTAGTCCTATCATTAGAAATTTGGGAGAAGAGACCAGCACCAGCCTCACTACAACCTCCTTGTAGGTAGCTGTAGAGAGTAAGGTGGTCTCGTCTCAGCCTCCTCTTGTCTAGACTAAATAACCTTATCTTTCAGCCCCAGCAGGTTCATTAGATTTTATTCATTTTCTTTGATTTAAGGTGGTTTAATTTCTTAGGGCAGTAAATGCAGTTATGAAGCAAATCATGAAAGGGTTTGTGCTGAGCCAGGTTCTTTCAGGAACTTTGCACTGGGCACTGTGAAGGAGGGGATAGCCTTGGGGTATAATCCCATTAACTTCTTGTAGAGTGGTAAAGTAATTAAGGTAATTCCCCATGGCCTGTACTGGAGGTTTTTATGAGCCCACCTGCAGGTCATTCCTTCTGACCTGAAAAGACTCATTTTAAATGTTGTGCTGCTCAACCTTACATGATGGTTCTGGAATAGCAGCATTAGAGGCTAATTAGCAAATATGATTTCTTAGTGATGGCATGTAATTAAGAAATTATATTTGCTAATTATTGCAGCAGCTTCTCTGCATTTTTAGCTGGCAGAATTCAGACACAATGGGTTGAGTTTGGTGCAGCTTTCCCTTGTTTTGATCTCTTACCATCAGTAAATCATTACAAATAGGTACATTTGCCCATACTGCATGTGATGCTTAAGTTACTTGGGATTTGCACACAGTTTACACCGTTTGTTAGGATTGAAAGGGGCCTACAAAGGCCATTGGGTCCAACCCCCCCTGCTCAAGCAGGATACAAATTAATCAACAGCAGAACTGCCTAAAAAGCCTCAGAGAATCCCAAAATCACAGAATCACTCTGGTTGGAAAAGACCCCTAGGATCATCGACTGACTTTAGAAGAATTTCCGTAGAGTTACACTGAGAGGATGACAGAAGAGTCAAAGTTTGTGAGTTCAAGACAATCTATGTGACTTGATCTAGGGGTTCCTGCTGTAGCAGGGGGATTGGATTGGATGATCTTTTGAGGTCCCTTCCAGTCCCTAATGTTCTGCGATTCTGTGAATCAGTGCTTCCCATTTGTGATGCTCCCTTTCATTGTGGTTATTGATTCCATCATTTGTGTGATGGGTTTTTTAATCACACAGGTTTTTAATTATTTAATTCAAGCCTGCTCCAGTGGTGGGATATTTTCCATATATCTTGGTTTTGAAGTCAGGGTGTTCACACAGTGGAGTGGTTTACAATTTCATTCATAGTTGGTTCTCCTTCATTGCAAACATAGTTTCACTGAATAGGAACTTAGAGTAAGTAGATTCCACTGTGTAAACCTCTTTAAAGCTTGTAGTACTGCTTGTGGCGTGATGTGGTTGGAGACCAGGTCTCAGAACTTTTGAAAGCGGCTCGAGATCGCTATGGAATGAGGGTGAAATCCTGGAGATGAGAACTACGTAAGCAGGTACCTGAGCAGAGATGGTTATACAGGGTTCAGTCTGCAGGGAGAATTAAAAAACACCAAGCTCCAAACAAAGAAGCAATTAAAGAGCTGTCAGTTAATCCCATGTTATCTTATTAAAGAACTGTAAACATGAATATTGCCCAGTTAATGAGAAAAAAGCCTGTCAGTGAACAATTAGTTTGCCCTTAAACAAGGCAGGGGGGTGGTTATTTTCTCTGCCTTTTAGGGAATCAGCTATCAATTGCTCTATTTGAATAAAACCTGAAGGAGATGTTTTCAATTTAGTTGAGTGTTTGCTGTGATAGGGGACGATGAAAAGACAAGCACCTCGTCTTCGCGTGTGCTCACATGATCCTCATCTGAGTTTGTCAGAGAATTGGATTGAAATGTCACTTTATCTAATGGGAGACATGGAACTGGCCCTATCACCTCTCTCTCTTCCTTGCATAAAACCAGCCATTTTGGGTCTAATAGGTGACACAAAAGTAATCAAACATTGAGTGGAAGGAAAATAGTGGGGTGGGATTGATTCAATGCGTTGGGTAAAGTCAGTTGGGCTTCCATGTATGGTCCTTGCCTTGGATTGTTCTGATAATGAGCAGATCCCTCACAGAATTGCTTTAGGGGAAGCGAATGAGCCTGTCTGAGCAGACATCTGATTATTACAGAGTTCAGGCTGCTTATTGAGTTCAAACAAGGTAAACTCAGATGTAAGATTGGTTAAAGGGACTTCTGTTGGGCATGTGAGGCCACTGCGAGGGAGCCATCTGTAACACTGGCAGCTTCAGTCTCTGCAGCCATCCAAACTGGAGATTTAACACTGGGAACAGAACCAAACTGCTCCTGGACCTCTAGAGCAAAGGATTTATCCTGGAGGGCAGAAGCATTTTGAGATCAAGACACAGGAAGAAAACATTAAGGATTGCTTATCTGTGCTGTCAGCAGTTCCCTTCAATGCTGGAGCTCTCGGAACCAGCTGAGAGAGTTGGGTTTGTTCAATCTCAAGAGAAGAAGGTCCAGAGGGACCTTAGAATGACCCTTCAACCCCTGAAATGGATGTCAGAAGACTGGGGAAGACTGTTCACAAGGGCAGGGAATGATAGGGTGAGGGATCATGGTTTGAAGCTGGGAAAAGCCAGATTTAGGATGGACATGAGCAAAAAGTTCTTGAATCTGTTCCCTGGAACTGGCTTCCAGATGGAACCATTCAGGGTAAGGCTGGATGGGGCTCTGGGAAATCTGGGCTGGAGAATGCTGGACCTGCTTGTTTTAGGGTTGTTGGACTAGATGGCCTTTGGAGGTCCCTTCCAACTCTGTGATTCTATGATTGTATATTTGTTCCGCTGCCCACCCACATTCCATGCTGTATCCTAATAATCCATGATGGACATGAGGAACAATGATGATAGTAGAACTTTTTACATGGGTTACCTGAAAATTGCTCTCAGGAAATCCTGCTTTTAGATGTTTGCATTTTGCCAAACTGGCTTGAGGCTGGTGCGGGTGATTGCCCCATCCTAACGGGTCTCCAGTCACAGCACTAGAGGTAGTATGGTCATATTGGCAAACTTGCCAGGGGTAAGTGCTGAGCCATCTGGGCTGTGAAGTAGGAACTGTGTTTTCAGGTGGATAACAGTTAGGTCAAAATACTGTTTTCCTGCTCCTGTGAAAATCTATTTTCAGGCACAGTCAACTGACCTCTGTACTGAGTGCTGGTGAGGTCTCCTCTTGAGATGGAGGCAGTGCTGGGCCCCTCACTTCAAGAAAGAGATGGAGGGCTGGAGTGGGTCCCGAGGAACAATGAGGCTAGGGAAGGGACTGGTGGGAAAGGCTGATGAGGAATGGCTGAGTGAGCTGGGAGTGTTCAGCCTGGAGAAGAGGAGACTCAGGAAGGACCTTCTCCCTCTCTCCAGCTCCCTGAAGGGAGGTTGTATCCAGGTGGAGGTTAGGCTCTTCTTTCAGGCAACCAATGTCAAGATTAGAAGGCAGGGACTGAAGCTGACAGGGGAGAATTTTCAGATGTATAGATTTATGCTTTCATGAGGAAAAAGGTGCATTTAGCTTTAAGAGAATCATCCCAGGTACCTGCCCTGGGGGGATGTGGGCTAGGTGACAAGATAAAAGGGGCAGATCATCATGGCCCTGCTTCTTTTGTCTGGGGACTTCCTCCTGGCACATGGATTCAGCTCTGGCACCCCTCCATCACCACCACCTTTCCAGGGTCAAGGAGGAAGATGGTATGGGGCAGCTTGCAATGGCTTGTGATGACTTGTTGTGGCCATGGAGGTGGCCTGGCTCCAGCCCTGACCCTGGCCTGGCCCAGTCAGGCCAGGACCTTAGCCCGGTGCCAGCTTCTGGCCCTGGCCCTGGCCGTGGTTCCGACCGGGACCGGTGTGGGCTTCGACCCAGTCCAGGCTGGCACCACGGACTAGAGAAGCAAGAACTTAGTGGCAATCTTCTCCCACCACAGAGCAGCCATTCAGTGATCCATGGTGAGCTGAAGGATTTGTCCCTTTCCCCCTTGTAGCTGAGGCAGGAGGAGAAAGGAGACATGAGGCATGAGGGTCATGGAACCCTCTTGGCCACATTTGCGGAATTGGGGAGACCCCTGTTGATTCGGCCATGAGGTCAGTCTCCATCTTGAATCCCACATGTGGCTGGGGCCAAGCGGTTGTCTTCACCATCTTAGAAAACACTGATCAGCATTTCTGCCACTGAGAAAAGCTGGGGATGCTTGAGTATTGGTGAGAGAAGGAGCCTTAAGAGAGCTATCTGATAATTCCTTCGTGCTTACCTGAAGAGAGCAGGACTTGAGAATCCTGAAACCTTGGGCATGGAAAACAGAGACTAGTTCCTGTTTGAAAGCATGTCTCCTGCATCAAGGGATGCAGTTCAGGTGCTGAGGAATCAGGCCTGCTCGATCAGTGTTTTGCTGGAGAAAGCTGAAGAATTTAAGAGTTCTCCACTCTAGACAGCTGAGGGTGCTGGTGTCTGCAGATGATAATGGTGATACTTGAATAATAGAGAGGGTGATGGTACCAGTCTCTTCTTGACTGACATGTTCTTTCCCCAGGTCTCTAATGTAAAAAAAAACTAGGACTGGTACAATAGTAATCCCCCATTGTATTTGTAACGGCATTTGTGACACAGTTTCTAGTTTGTGTGCACTAACTTGCTTAACCTTTTCTTCTTTTCTGTATACAGTTATAGAGTTAATAAACCCTTTTCCATTCTCCCTAAACTATCCATTTTCTGGCCAATTCTATCCGAGATCTCATGGAGACCTAACTGCTTTTTTTTCTTTTCCTTTATCTTTAATTGTGATCTTGAACCCACCACAGGGAGGATTAGGTTGGGTGTTAGAAAGCCCTTTGTTATGGAAAGGGTTGATCAGAGCCTGGACTGGACTGCCCAGGGCAGTGGTGGAGTCCCCATCCCTGGAGGTGTTGAATGACAGCCTGGCTGTGGCCCTTAGTGCCCTGGTCTGGCTGCTGTGGTTCTGTTAGGTTCTGGGCTGGGCTGGTTGAGCTCAGAAGGCTTTTCCACCCTCAGTCATTCTGGGATTCTGTGACAAGCTGCTAAATAAATGCTGCCAAGACTTTAACTCTCCAATTCCTCCTAAATTTTCCTCCAGAGAAGGGCAGCAAAACTTGGGAAGGATCTGAAGCACTAGTGGTGTGAGGAGGAGCTGAGGGGACTGGTGGGGATAGTTTCGCTGGAGAATAGGAGGCTCAAGGTACACCTTCTATATCTCAGTAACTCCCTGAAAGGTTGGAGTGAAGTGTAGGTTGGTCTCTTCTCTCCAGGAACAAGACTAGTACCTTGTTTTTATCACTTTACAAGCTCCTGATGTGCAGAAAAGTCTCATATGGGCATATTGTGGCAGAGTCTAATAGTTACTAATGATTTGTTAAAATCCAGCTCGTAGGATATGAATGGTTCTGCCCTGTTCCCCTGCAAATGTCGCAGGGCTTCATTTCCCTTCTGTCTTACCTCAAAAGAAAATTCAAAAACTATTATGATTACTACTGAGGTAAATTTGGGTTCATTTTTCAAGTTGGCTGTTCAGAGCCACAGAGATATGTCTGGTTTTCCCTTTGTGCTCTGTAATTCATGTAAATCTCTGAGATTTACATTATCTCCACTGGCATCTCTGTGCAATACCTTTCCCCTCCCTATTAATCTTTTAAAAGAACTGCAAAGCATGAAGCTGTTAGGATCTTGCAGAAAATCGTTTGGAAATTCTGTATAATTTAAAATACAAAGCAGTGGAATCAAGGAGTTTCCATTTCAAGGGTGTTGCCAGTTAAGAGAGAAGCAAATCAAATCAGGATAAATAGTCTATATGCTGGTACAACTGAATTTGTGTCTACCCTCTGCATAGGAGATCACACAGAATCATAGAAACATATAGTTTGGAGAAGACTTATAAGACCATCAAGTCCAACCTTTAACCTTACTCTTGTCTTTATCATCCCAAAAACAGATCTCCCTCAACCAGCTAGCCACACGTCTTGGCTGTGATGTTTAACCCTGCGATTGAGTTTTTCTATGGCTTGCTGTTTCTGCAGCTCCTTTGGTATTTTGTTCTGCCACAAATGTCTGTAAATATCTGAGGGGTGGGTGTCCAGTGGAAGCACCTAATCTTTTTTCTATGGGGCTGAGTAATATGACAAGGAATAATGTGTATGAACTTGAACACAGAAAGTTCTGTCTCAACATGAGAATACATTACTGTGAGCGTGATGGAGCAGAGCAACAGGCTGCCCAGGATGGGGCTTGAACTGCCATCCCCGGCCGTGTTTCACAGTTGTGGAGATGAGAAGCTCAGGGACAGCATTTAGTGGTGGGGTTGGGAAAGCTGGGCTAAGAATTGAGCTTGATGAGCTTAATGGTCTTTTCCAACCTAAACATTTCTATAGTTCTATGACTCTGTGACCAGTAAAACTGTTTTCAGTGAACAACAGTGATGTCACAGTCTGGTCCTTATCTAATTCAACAATTCAAACTCCTCAGCATCCTACAAAAAGTTAAATCATTCTGCTGAAAGGAGGAGAAGAAATCAATAAGTCTGAAGAAGAACTTTTGCACTCGAGGCATGTAATTGGCTACTTGTATTTGGCAGCACATCCTCTGCATTAAGGTGTCTGCGTGTCATGTTTTTAACCAGGCACTTAATATTGAGCATCCTATTTGTAATGAAAGGCTCACTTTATGTAACCTTGATCTCCAGGAAGACTACTTTGAGTATTAAACTACATTCCTACTATTAAACCACACTTCACGCAGGCAGTGCTTAAATAGTGCAGCTTGCATTAACCTCTCGCACTGTGGTCACAAAGGAATGAAAAATATTCCCTGAGGGATAAAAAGACAATAAAAATAGCATCTCTTTCGAGTACTGGTAATATTTGGAACGAATTGGTGTAACCGCTGACCCCAGTGACCTACCTCCTGAGTTCACATCTTGAATGGCACTTCAGCAGCCTTTCGGAGCAATTGGAACTTGAGAGTAATTAACTGTTCTTTCAGCATGGCTAAGTAAACGCCTCAGGATGCTCTATAAACGCTCCCTTTCACGTCTTGCTGCACAAAACAGCCTAATGATTTAAATTTACACTAAATCATTTCGAGTCGGGTCAAAGCTGTTTGCAGATGTGCTCTCTCACTGCGTGACGCCACTGCTTCTCTGCTTGACGAGTGGCTTCAATAGAGGCATGGGACGTCGCTAACTGGAGGATGACACCAGTTTGTCGTATGTTGCTCCTGGAACATAACAATGTTTTCCTGAGTGATTTGAAAATCAAAATTTGAAAATTTTGGACGTGGCACTTGGTGCCGTGGTCTAGCCTTGAGCTCTGTGGTGACAGGTTGGACTTGATGATCTATGAGGTCTCTTCCAACCTGGATAATACTGTGATACTGTGATACTGTGATAAAATGTAAATACATTTGGGGGGTGATCTGCTGGAGGGCAATTCTGTGGAGAGGGATCATGGAGTTCTTGTGAATAATAAGTTTTCCATGGAACAGCTCTGTGCTCTTGTGGCCAAGAAGGCAAATGGTATCCTGAGATGGATCAAGAAGAGTGTGTCTAGCAGATCAATGGACGTTCTTCTTCCTCTCTACTCTGCCCTAGTGAGGCCACATCTGGAGTATTGTGTCCAGTTCTGGGCTCCCTAGCTCAAGAGAGACAGAGATCTGATTGAAAAAGTCTAACACCCAGGGAGGGTGTGGAGTCCTCTTCTCTGGAGACTTTCTAGCCCCATCTGGATGGGTCCCTGTGTGACCTCTATTACGTCACACAGGTCCTGCTCGAGCAGGAGGGTTGCACTTGATGACCCCTGGAGATCCCTTCCAACCTTATTGATCTGTGTATCTGTGTATTCATTATCTACTGGAATAGATGAAGCTGTTTTAATGACTATCCCAATCAGTAGTAATTAGTAGACATCACTGGAGACTTTCTGGGTTGTTGCCCATCGCATAATATTCCTCATGATAGTCATCACTTAGTTTTGTTAAGGTGAAAATATTAGAAACAGAGAAATGTTAAGGTTGGAAAAGACCTGCAAGATCATCATCTGTCAACATAACACAACCTATTACCACTAAACCCTGTACCAGAGTGCCATGTCCATAGATTTTTTTAACACCTCCAGCAACGGAGTGACTACGTTGGTTCTCTAGGCAGCCCGTACCAGGCCTTAACCACTCTTTCAGTACAGAAGTTTTTCCTGATATCCAAGGTAAACCTCCCCAGGTACAACTTGAGGCCATTTCTTCTTGTCTAATCACTTGTTCCTTGTGAGAAGAGACCAACCCCCACTTCAACCTCCTTTCAGTGCCCTGTGAGTTATCTCTCTGTAAATGGAAATGGGCAGCGCAGGGTAGGAAAATTACATGTTTATTAAAATAGCAATTCTCCTATTTCTCAGGAAATATTAATACTGATTTCCAGAGTTCATTCCTCCCTTGCGCTTCCTTCTTTTATATTCTTTGACTTTGAAGTCCTTGAGAAAATGCTGAAATACAGAAATTCAGCCACTTCTCTGTTTGCCTACCTGTATCTGAATGCGTCGGTGAGGGAGAAGAGAAGAAATATGACTCTGAGGCTTGGGGAAGACAGATGTTTGTCGTTCATTACGCATTCTGCGAAGCCTGAAGAAGGTGGCAGTGTTTGCTGATAGATCCATTAAGAATATTGGATCAAACAGGGCTGTATTACAGCACCCTGATTTCATTCTACTTGAATATATTTAACCAGCAGGAAGGGGAGTTTTATGTGGATGTGATGCATGAAAGAGCAGAGCAATTTCTTGGTTAATCAATAGGAAAGGAAAAATTTTGTTATTTACCTTTAAAAAGAGATGATGTCTGCAATTTTTTTCAGCAGCCTAATTTAAAATGAGCTGTCCCATCGTGTCATAAATGAAGTGGTTTTAAAATGTTGCTCACTTTGAAAATCTTTAGGATCCTGAGCTATCAGGATATCACTTCTGTGAAAGGGGGTGATGCTTCTGGGCGGTAGGTAAGGAAACTAAGCCATTATGTGAAATAGAGTTGGACTCGTTGTAAAGATTTAGCAATTCCCCCAGCTCTTGTTTAGAAACTCTTTCTGTTTAACCAGGATATAGGACTTTAAAAAAAACAACCCTACTCTATTTGTTCAGCTTACACAGGAGTCTGAAAATGTGAAGGTTGAGCAATTCAGTCCTTAAGAAAGGTTGAATAAAAAATCCATTTTGTTTTCACACAGAAGTGGCTGCTCAGACAAAGCCTAAAGATGGGCTTCAAAATGTTACTTTTGAGTAGGATTTACATTCGCAGCCAGCGAGAACCAGAAATTTATAAGAAAACCTGGCAGTCTTTCTGTGTGACTTGGTCTAGGTGATCCTGCTGTTGCAGGGGGATTGGACTAGATGATCTTTCAATCCCTTCCAATCCCTAATGATTCTATGATTCTATGATTTGATTGGAAATTAAATGTCACTAGGTAGTTCTGGTGAAGAGAGTTCTAGTTGTACCCAGTTAGAAGTTACCTGGTGTGAAACAGAAGCTTCATGTTAAATCTCCAAGTGAATAAGGAAGAGAGTTTCTAGTTTACTAGAAATTAGTTCATTTGTTGGGATGATTCTGCTCTGGCAGTGGGATTGGACTAGATGGTCTTTTAAGATCCCTTCCAATCCTTAATGTTCAATGTGCTGTGACTCTATGATTCTGTGACGATTTCTTCATCTTTTAAGGAGGTCTTTAGCTGTAATGTGGTACCAACCCTGTTGTTTATTTGAACACTGTAGAAGCAGGAAAAATACCAGTAAAATCACTGCTGCTTCTTGTACCTTGTTCTTCAGAGCCACCAGTCCCCATCGCTCCGCCTCAGCTGTCCTCAGTTGGCGCAACTTACCTGTGGATCCAGCTGAATGCCAACTCCATCAATGGGGATGGGCCCATCATTCAGAGGGAGGTGGAGTATCGGACGTCAAGCGGCAGTTGGTATGACATACAGCCCGTGGACTCCACCAGCTACAAGATCGGGCACCTGGATCCTGACACGGAGTACGAAATCAGTGTGTTACTTACTAGACCGGGTGAAGGAGGAACTGGATCTCCTGGCCCTGCTCTGAAAACAAGGACAAAATGTGCTGGTGAGTACTCAGATGGGATTGGGAAGTTGTCAGTATCTTACTAGGGTTGAAAATGTAAGTTGTTTCACTTAGGCTGCAGGAATTAGGACTGAATGCTTCTAAGGATCAACTGTTAGCACTTACCAGCTGTAATGACCTTGAAACCAGCCATCAGTGCTGATGTGGATGTGGTTTGGGCTTCAGGTTAGTTCATTCTGGTTTTTGTCCTGTATTTTTGGCTGGTATCCCAAGCTTCGAGCAAGATTTAGTATGTTTTGGGTGAAGTTTCTTCTTTCCTTTGTTCAGTGTCAGGAATATCGGATGTGTAGGTAAAGTGGAGGGAGATCCCGTGTAACAGAAAACGGATGCACCGGTGTGTCTTGGTTGGTAGAGGAGGTTTAGCTTTCTGCCATGACTGATGGTTTGTCTCCTCATGAAATGAGGCAGCGTGGTTTGTGGTGCTGTGTCACAGCCTGGGCTCCTGTTTAGGTTGTTATAATGGATAGTTGTGGACTCTGGTGGTAAGAAGCCAAGGTTTAACAAAGCCCAGAACCATTTTATGCACTTTGATCACAACAACCCCCAGCAGTGCTACAGTCTGGGGAAAGAATGGCTGGAGAGCTGCCTGGCAGAAAAGGACCTGGGCGTGATGGGTGACAACCGGCTGAACAGGAACCAGCAGAGTGTCCAGGTGGCCAAGAAAACAAATGGCATTCTGGCCTGGATGAGGAACGCGGTGACCAGCAGGAGTAGGGAGGGGATGGTGCCCCTGGACTCTGTACTAGTGAGACCCCACCTTGACTACTGGGTCCAGTTTTGAGTACCATGGGATCAGAAGGTCATTGAAGGGCTGGAGCAGGGCCAGAAAAGGACAACGAGGCTGGGGAGAAGGCTGGTAAACAGGCCCTATGGAAAGTGGCTGAGGGAACTGGGGTTATTTAGTCTAGGGAAGAGGAGGCTGAGAGGAGACCTTCTTGCTCTCTACAGCTACCTACAAAGAGGTTGTAGCAAGGGTGGTGGTGGTGGTCTCTACTTCCACATTCCTAATGATAAGACGAGGGGAAATGGCCTTAAATTGTGTCAGGGGAGGCTTATGTTGGATCTTAGGAAGAAGTTATTTGCTGAGAGAATGTTTGGGTACTGGCACAGGCTGCCCAGGGAGGTGGTGGAGTCCCCATCCCTGGAGGTGTTTAGAAAGCAAGTAGCTAGAGCTCTTGAGGCCATGGTGTAGGGGTTAGGGAGCTGTTGAGCTGAGGGCTGGACTTGCTGATCCTGAAGGTCCTTTCTAGCTATAATGATTCTATGATTCTAAGATACCATGTAGATCTACTACACAAAAGCAATTGGACTGTCATTTTCAGAAAGAGTGGCAGGAAAATAATTACTGATTCAGCTGCTCAGGAAATTAAAAGACATGAAATTTTTTTTTATCTTAATAATTTTCCCCAGTATTTTGGTGTTGGGTGTTCTGTTGAAAGGTCGAAAGAAGTACCTAGACAAAATGGGGCAAAGCAAGTGGTGTTAACTTATTGATCCTGGTCTTTTAAAGAGTGGCTTGGTGTTACTTATCCTTTGAATAAAGACAAATCATAGAAACGATGATGTACTCTGTTCCTGTACTGGGCACAGGTGAGACCACACCTCGAGTACTGGGGAGAGTCCTGGGCACCTCAATACAAGAAAGACATTGAGGGGCTGTAGTAGATCCAGAGAACGGCAACAAGTTTGGGGAAGGGTCTGGAGTACAAGGAGTAGGACAAGAGAAAATGTCCTCAGGCTCCACCAGGGGAAATTTGGGTTGGCCCTGAGGAGAAACTTCTTCTTGGAAAGGGTCCTCATGCCTTGGAACAGGGAGGGGTTTCAATCACTATCACTGGCCGTGTTTTACAGTCGTGGAGATCTGGATCTCAGGGACAGGGTTTAGTTGTGGCCTTGGGACAGTAGTCTGGAGGCTACTCAGCAGCATTTAAAATACTGGTGTGTTATCAGCCTTGTTTTAGTCACAAATCCAGCACACAGCACCCTACAGGCTGCCATGAAGGGAATTAACACCATCCCAGCCAGACCCAGCAGAGAGAGAGAGAACTCTTACATTTCAGTTATATTTAAGGACATCCTCTTCTTTCTGGTCCTTCTCAGTGCTCTGTGCTCTTGAGTTTTAAACCAAACACTCCACCTCATAAACTACAATGTGCTGTTAGTCTTTTATGACCTGGTACTGTCTTGTAACACAGCGGTGTTGTGTTTCCATTAAGCTAAACAGTAACCCACTTAAATTAAAGGCAGAAAGCAATAGCTGCCTGAAACACTTAAACTGAGCGATGACATTAAATCTGTCCCTACAAATTGGCTCCATTGTTGGGGTGAGTTTATTTTATGGCAGGAGACCTTGTTTTGAAAGTGTTGTGGTTATTGGTTAACTGGGAGCGAGTGACATGCTAATAACTACTCGAAGTGCTTAAAAGGGATGTTGATAAACTAATGACAGGATAATTAAGCTGGGTAGGAGGAAAATAATGCTGGTCTCCAAGTACACCATAGAATTAATAACACAGGAGTCTTTAAGAGAAGAGTCATTGCACCTTTTTAATTAGTGTGGTAATTGTGTGCAGCTCCGCCATTCCCCGGAGGCTCTGGTGAAGCCTCTGGAGACCTGAAGCAGTGTGTTAGACATTCAGTAGTCTTAATAGTTCTCCGAAGAGTTTGAAATATGTTTCCATTTTGGCAAAATGAGGTTTCAGAGGCCAGTAATGGAGAAGACTGAGCTGTAAGTTTAGTAAATGAAAGCGTCTCTAATTAGAATGGGAAGGAAACAAAAAACCCTCTAATCTCTCTAGACTTGGTTGCATCACCCTCAGTGGAGCATTTTTGGGAGTGTTTTGCCTTCCTTTTGATGAAATGTGCTGTAAATCTCAGTGCATCTTCAGTGCAGTGTTTAGGAAGGCTGAGGAATTGCATTTGGGTCAAGATTAGATTGAATCTCAGATGTGCAGTTCAGGTTGGAAAAGGAGGAGCTGGAAGGATTTGGGCCGTTGCAAAACACATTTGTCTTGGAAAAGAGGTTTTGTTCTTATTTTGAAGTCTGATGTTGAGGCTTCCACATGTTGTCTGGCATTTGAATCAGCAGTTCCAGTCCTCAAAACTCCCTCTTTTCATGGTGATGTGAACCTAGAAGGGTGCTGCTGTTGAAAAGGGGGGCAAAGAGAGATGGAAATACATGCAGAGATACAGGACAGAATGTTTTCATTAACTCAGATCGCTCTGATGTAGATCCTCACCCTGGTACAGTTGTCAAGTAAGAATTCCAGAGTAATCACCCACAGTGAGACATACGTAAGGGCAAGATATCAGAAGGTTTCACCCTTCAGCCTCTGTTATCTGAGGAATAATGCTGTTGGTGATGCCAGCTGCTGCTGTAGAGACCTCCTCAACCCAGCCATTGCCGGCAGCTACACGGTTACACAAACCTTGAACCAAAGAAATTACCTTGTATGTAGCCACAGAAACAACAGTGGGATGTGAAGTCTGAGAATGTGTGAATCAAGTTATAAATAGAACCTTTATAATCCATTACTGAAGTAGATTGGAAAAACTCTAGAGCCTGAATAAATCCAGTATTCAATCTTCACTGAGTCTGACCTCACATCAGTACAACCGTCCATAATAAAACCCAAGTGTTGAAGGTGTACTAGAGTGGACTATCAATATTTCAGTGGGTGGGATGGTTTATTTCAGTGCTTTGCACCATGTTCTGTCCTTGACATCACAGCATCACAGAACATTAAGGATTGGAAGGGACCTTGAAAGATCATCCAGTACAATCGCCCCATCACAGCAGGATCCCCCAGATCCAGGTGCACAGGAACATGGCCAGGCAGGTTTTAAACTTCTCCAGAGAAGGAGACTCCACAACCCCCCTGGGCAGCCCCTTCCAGGGCTCTGTCACCCTCACTTCAAAGAAATACCTTCGCACATTGATGTGAAACCTCCTCTGTGCCCGCTCACATCTGGTGCCCCTTGTCCTATCACTAGGTGTCACTGAGCAGAGCCTGGCACCATCCTCCTGACACCCGCCCTTTCCATATTTATCAGCATTCATGAGGTCACCCCTCAGGCTCCTTTTTTCCAAGCTCAAGAGACCCAGCTCCCTCAGCCTTTCCTCATCAGGGAGATGTTCCACTCCCTTCATCATCTCTGTGGCACTGTGCTGGACTCTCTCTGGTAGTTTCATGTCCTTCTGGAATTGAGGGGCCCAGAACTGGACTTACTATTCCAGATTTGGTCTCAGCAGGGCAGAGTAAAGGGGGAGGAGTACCTCTCTCAATCTACAACCAATATAAGACCCTGCACCTTGATGGTGACATAGTTCCCCAGTTGAAAAAGTCTTCTGGAAAATCCAGAACTGTTGAAAATCGGGTTCTCTAAATTTTTTTGCTAAACATTGGTGATCTTTGAACCTCCTGCTGAGCAGATAGAGCTTAAAAGTTGAACAGTTGGGGCTGTTCATCCTAGTGAAAGGAAGGCTTTGTGGGGACCTTCTTTTGGCCTTCCTGTACCTGAGGGATGGTGACATGAAGGCAGGGGAATGACTTTTCAAGAGGGTTTGTACAGACAGGACAAGGAGCAATGGGCTCAAGCTGGGAAAGGAGACATTAAGGCTGGATATTAGAAACAATTTATTCAATGTGAAGGTGGTTGATGGCTGGAATGGGCTGCCTGGGGAGACGGTGGGGGGTCCATCCCTGGAATCATTCAAGATCAGGCTTGATGAGGCTCTGAGCGGCCTGACCTAAGTAGAGTTGTCCCTGTGTAGGCAGGTTGGACTAGATGACCTTTAGAGGTCCCTTCCAGCCTAGAACTCTCTATGATTCTAATTCTAAAGCCATCAGCATTAGGAAGAATAAGTGAAATAAAATCTTCTCCCCTGCCAAAGGAGAGGATTTTTAGGGCCTACTAGGGAAAATCATTGCCTTTTTCTCATCGTATTTTTTGTGACGCTTGCAATGATTTTTGAAGATTGTCATCTTTGCCTTTCCTGAACCAAAAGTCTCTACTAGAAATGGGTAAAACAAGCAAATAAATAAGACAACTGCCATTGAAGAACCTTAGGACAGACTGTCTTCAAATCATGGTGGGCTTTTCACCAGTCACAACTCTGCTCTTCTGTGCAAAGACACAACTGTTGCCCCAGGAGTCTTCTCAAAAACAGTCATTGTCAATTTAACAAAGAGTTTTTCAGGCAGACAATTCACATACTCTTCGTGCAAGGGAGAAGTGGGAATGTTTTAATTAACACTGTTCATTATCCTGTCTCTTCTACATTATCACCAGAGCTTGTTAGGAGGAAGGTGGTTAATCCCAGTACAACAGAGCTCTTGAATCACTGCTGCTCCTGGAAGGCTTGTTACAACAGAGCAGAGGAACTCTTCACATCCCAGCTCTTAGAGGTTATTCCCTGTGATTTCCTTTGTTTTGCTTAATGGAGCAAGTGCTGTCATACAATCTCCATCTGCATCAGGTTGATGCAGAAGTACCTTTTGGTCTTGAGTCCTGCAAGCAAAGGCAGCCTGCTGAAGTAGACCAGATGTGACTCTGGTACCACATTGCTCCTGCCTTGTGACATGGAACACTTGCCACATCCTACAATGTGGACAATCTATATAACACACTGGAAACTCAGTCAGCTTTACAGATGGTTTTCCCTACTGTCCACCCTCATCTCTTCTTTTGTCATTATCAATCCTGTAAGTAGTGTCTCACTAGGTCAGGATTTTTGCCTTTGTTTGTCTTGAATCTCACTGGTTCTTCTCATTTCCTCTCTACTCTGCCCTGCTGAGACCACATCTGGAATAGTAAGCCCAGTTCTGGGCCCCTCAGTTCCAGAAGGACATGAAACTACCAGAGAGAGTCCAGCACAGCGCCACAGAGATGATGAAGGGAGTGGAACATCTCCCTGATGAGGAAAGGCTGAGGGAGCTGGGTCTCTTGAGCTTGGAAAAAAGGAGCCTGAGGGGTGACCTCATGAATGCTGATAAATATGGAAAGGGTGGGTGTCAGGAGGATGGTGCCAGGCTCTGCTCAGTGACACCTAGTGATAGGACAAGGGGCACCAGATGTGAGCAGGCACAGAGGAGGTTTCACATCAATGTGCGAAGGTATTTCTTTGAAGTGAGGGTGACAGAGCCCTGGAAGGGGCTGCCCAGGGGGGTTGTGGAGTCTCCTTCTCTGGAGAGGTTTAAAACCTGCCTGGCCATGTTCCTGTGCACCTGGATCTGGGGGATCCTGCTGTGATGGGGCGACTGTACCGGATGATCTTTCGAGGGCTCTTCCAATCCCAAACCTTCTGTGGTTCTGTGACTTCTATGCCCTTCCCCATCCCATATGACTATTAGGACAGACGAATTTCTTCCTAAGAACTTCTCTAGGCTGAAGCAGTAGCTGCCTCTCTCTGCCCTTGCAGAGTGCTTTGGCTTTTTTGACTTTTTTGTCTCAAGAAAAAAGACAGAATCTTTGTGTCACTGGGAATTAAGTTCTTCTGTTGTGTTGCTGTTCCATAGTCTCTGCCTGTGAACAAGTTCCAGGGGTTTTTTTTCAGGTGCATTACAAAGTCCTGTCATTGTTTCATGTTTTGCTGTTCCTAAGTAAATGTCAACTTGAAGCCGTTCTGCAGCTCCTTTTCTACAGCTTGTAGAACCTTAGTAAGTTTCTCAGCTCTTAGAACCTTAGAACCTTAGCAAGTTCCTCAGAAGCCTTGAACAGAGGTGGTGCAGCCGTGTTGCATCCAAGCTGGACCTCAAATTATAGACACACTGAGGAGGGTGGCAGGGATTTCACCATTGTTAGCTTTTCATGGAAATGTTCAGCACTGTCTCTGAAGTCACCATTCCAAACCTGACGCTTTGGTAAACTTTAGTAGGAAGTGCCTTGGATTTATGAGAACAGGATGTACACAGTGAACTTTCATTTCATCTGTGGTTTTATTGTGAAAGTAAGTTACAGTTACGATAGACTGCAGAGTGCCTACTGTATTGTCCTTTCTGACGCACAGATCCTCTTGGAAAGGGCCCTACTGAAACCACAAGTGATCTCCTGCTGTGACAGATTGCTTCAAACAGTTGTGTTTTCCAGTCATTTTGACACCATCCAGAGAAACCATGGGCATGGGTTATTAGTTTAGGGTGGTATGGCGGATTGTTCCGCTTCATGATCTTGAAGGTCTTTTCCAAAGTTGATAATTCTATGATTCCGTATTTCATACCCAGGTGGCATAAAAGCCCAATGGTATCCTGGCTTGGATCAGCAATAGTGTGGCCAGCAGGACTGAGGATGTCATTCTCCCCCTGGACTGGGCACTGGGGAGTCCTCCCCTTGAGTCCTGGGGGCAGTTCTGAGCCCCTCACATCAAGAAAGAGATGGAGTGACTGGAGCAGGTCCAGAGGAGCAACAAGGCTGTGGAAGGGACTGGAGGGAAAGTCTGATGAGGGAGCTGGGAGTGTTTATCCTAGAAAAGAGGGGACTCAGGGAGGATCTTCTCCCTCTCTCCAACTATGCTTGGAAACCAGCCGGCTGGCCTTGCTTCTGACACATGTGCTGGAGAGTATGAGGCATGTCAACACTTTCTAGTGACAACAAGGACATAAGGTGTGAGCTCAGTTTGTTTTGAGGAGCTCCTCATTACAGTGGGTTCTTTCCTGACTGAATTAATATAGGGGTGGAAACAGAGTGTCTGTAGGAAGAACTGCCTGGCAGGATTGTCTCTGGTTGTGTGCAAAGCTGTTATATAAATGGAGACTTAGTTCTTCCCTTTATTAGATTCTCATCTCAAAACATTTGCAGAGAAAGAAATTAATCTGCTTTTTAAGATAAATGAATCTTCACCATGTTACAGCAAAGCTGAGGGGCAAAATTATTAATTTCACATCTGCCAGGTAGAGGGAATGTGAAGAAAACATAATTACCCTTGAGGAGAAGGAGACAATATGCTTTCTCCTTTGACATATCTCCATCTCTACATTTGTTAGGGTCTCTAATTAATCGTGAGGGCAAGCTCAGAAAAAAACATGCTTCCTTCTTTTCTCCAGCTTTGATTCTGGAGGAGTTTATCTTGATGAAGCAGAAAAAACAATACAGCCAGTAATTTGGGAGCTATAAACTGGTTATAAATGAAAAATCTGGGTGTGGACATATTTAATAGAAGTGGTAAATTATAGAATCACAGAATCCCCTCTGAGCTCATCCAGCCCAGAACACACCTAACGTCACCACGGCAGCCACACCAGGGCACTAAGGGCCACAGCCAGGCTGTCTTTCAACACCTCCAGGGATGGTGACTCCACCACTGCCCTGGGCAGTCCAGTCCAGGCTCTGATCACCCTTTCCCAGAGGGCTTTCTAACATCCAACCTAACCTTCTGCTGGCAGCTTCAGTCCCTGCCCTCTCGTCCTGGTGGTGGGTGCCTGGGAGAAGAGCTCGACCCCCACCTGACTGCAGCTTCCCTTCAGGGAGTTGTAGAGAAGAAGATCTCCCCTGAGTCTCCTCTTTTCCAGGTTGAACACCCCCAACTACGTCAGAGTCTCCCCATCAGACTTTCGCTCCAGTCCCTTTTCCAGCCCTACCCTGTACCTACTTGGATGGATGGTTTCTAACCCACTGAGAATTAAACATTTGTCTCTGAAGGCATTGAGCAAGCAAAGAATAACTTCAGTATTGAAAAAGAAATAAATAAATATTTAAAACTCTACGGACATGTTTTATTCCTCAGTACAGCTCCCAGTAAGGAAAATTAACAGGTTTTCTTTCAAGAAAGGGAAAGTTCAGGTTTATCTATTAACTCATGATTTAGAGCTTTAAAAACACTCTCTGAAAGAATTTTGTTCCAGAAATGTTGCAGCAGAAAATTCTGTTGATAGTGGACTGTTATCTCCTTGTAGTCTACAGAGAAGGAAGAGCTTCAAGCTTCAACAGAATAGGAAGAAATTATTCATGAAGAGAGTGGTCAGGCACCAGAAATGGGCTGCCCAAGGTAGTGGTTGAGTCTGCATCCCTGGATGTGTGTAAAAGTTGCTTAGATGTAGTGTTGGGGGATCTGGTTTAGGGGTGAACTTGTACAGTAGGGTTGATGGTTGGACTCGATGATCCCAAATGATTCTGTGATTCTGTAAGGAAAAAGGGCTGGAAAGCAGAAGGACTGTAGGAAGTGTTTACTCTGGACACCCAGAAGCACCTTCTCATTTCCAAAAATTTCTGTTCTTTGGATACAAAAACCAAACTGCCTGTCAGTTTCTCTTTGTTTTGACTGTTGCTGCCACTGGTTTGTTTGCAATTAGCTTCAAAAAACAACCACCAAAAAAACCCCCTCTAAAATCCCAATAATTTCCTTAATTACTGTTGTACGATGTTGAATTGGAGAGGATGACCCACCGTGGAACTGGCATGTTTGGGTAAGTAAGTGAACATCAAAAAAACAACTTTGAATGATCTGGAGAGTAATTATAGAAGACTGGGGAATGACAACTGGCAAAAAAATTGTACTATAATTAAATTTCCATTCTAAAACTTTTCTTGGAGCGGGGGGGGTCTGACACATACAACTCGACAGTGAAGAGTATTCATTTAGGACAGGACGAATTAGAGAGCTGTAATTTATAATTCAGGATAATCAATGAAAGCATTTCTTTTGTCAAAACCCCTATTCACTGAAAAATAGCTTTGCATTGTTAGTTGTTACAAAAAGAAAAGAAAAATTCTTGTCTTTTTTTTTTCTTCTTTTTTGAATTTTTTTCAACTCATTGCAAAGAATGAGCTGAACATTTCTGGTGGCTGAGTCATGTCTTGCAGCGATTCAGGGTGATATTACGCAGGTTCACAGTGGGCTTTGCTTTTCATTAACTTTCTTAGTTGCTAACACTTTTCAGGATCTTTCTTATCACAGTCCTGTTTAACCTCAGAGTTGTTTCTATTAAAATAAGCAATAACCTTTTCCTGTTTGCAAACTTTCCAATTGTTGGAATCTCCTTCTCTGGTGACATTTAAAACTCGCCTGGCCATGTTCCCATGTGACTGCATCTAGGGGATCCTGCTGTGGTGTGGGATTGTAGTGGATGATCTTTCAAGGTCTCTTCCAGTCCCTAATGTTCTGTGATTCTGTGGTTTATTTCACCTGGAGTGATCCGATTTGAAAAGGTTTTGTCAATGAAAAAAAAAAAAGGTGTTCTTTTCTGTCCTGTGGAGGGATTGTATTTGCTGTTGACTCCTCTCAGAAGCTTCTTCTCTGTTCTGTGGAGGGATTTTATTTGGTGTAGAACCCTCTCAGGTGTTTCAAGTAGAACTGTCCTGTGAGGGAGATCAGAGGAGCCCCAATGGGAATACTCTCAAAGGACTCAAAGACATGTTGATGTCCTGCATCATCTAGTGTCATATAAATTCTTGTGATATAAAAAGCCACTTCAGAGGTGAATTTGATCCCAGAAACTCTTGACAGGTTCTTTGATGTCTTTTCAAACCAGGAAGGAGGTTTTTTTAACCTGGAGTTTCAGCAATGCTAGAACAACTTTCCTTGATCCATTGGCACCGTTTGGCTTCTCTGTGATCCCAAGGCATTTGCGAAGTGCTTTGTGAAATTTGTGGTGGTGAACCTTTGTCCTGTAGTTGAATGACACTGTCATCAAGGCATCATCCAAGAGAGAAATCATTTCGGGTATAACCAGGGTGAGTTGTGGACTTGGCTTGCATCAATTTGCCATAAGTCCAGACAAAAGCATTCACATCTTCAGTCGAGCACTGACTCCTCCAGGGATTCAGATAAACAGCAAGAGACAGAGCTGCTTCTGTGGAAATTAGATTTAGAAAAATGGAAGCAGTATTACTGCTCAGCTTTCTGGAGATGCATTGTGTTTGAGGTTATTTAGAACTAGTGATTTCAGTTTTCCCTGCCAGAGATATTGCACCCACTAGCTTCAGCATGGAACCATCCCTGGATGTGAAGAAGCAGCTGAATTCCAATTCCTAATGTTCTGGTTGAGTACAACCTGGTGTGACTCTGCGTGTGAGGAGGGTGCATCATTCTGGAATTTAGACCACAGTTAGAAAGGGATTTAGCTTAGGAACTTAACTTAGGAATTTGGACTTTATCCAGAGGAAGGCACAGGCTCAACATCTTGAAACAGGAGAGTGTTAAATCAGTGAGGAAAGTCCCTGATAATGAGAAGTCTTTTAGGAAACAGTTTCTGGACTAGTTTCAAGGAGTATTTTTTGCAGAAAAACATAAGGAGGAGGATTGACTCTCCAGAGGGCTGGATTCCAGTCCCAGCACATATGGTTTCTCATAATTTTTTCAGCAGTTCCATGGTTTTTCTAGAAATTATAAAATAGATAACCAGAAGTGCAAGTAGACTTGGCCTTAGAAGTTTTTGATCCACACTTTGAGTACTTGAGGGAGGTGATGGTGCCCCTGGACTCTGCACTCATGAGACTGCACTTTGAGTACTGGTTCCAGTTTTGGGCACCACAGTGTCAGAAGGACATTGAGGGGCTGGAACGGGGACAGAGAAGGGCAATGAGGCTGGGGAGAGAGCTGGAGAACAGGACCTGTGAAAAGTGGCTGAGGGAACTGGGGTTATTTAGCGTACAGAAGAGGAGGCTGAGAACAGACCTTCTTGCTCTCTACAGCTACCATAAAGGAGGTCGTACAAGGCTGGGGCTGGTCTCTTCTCCAAAATCACTAACGATAGAACAAGAAGAAAAGGCCTCAATTTGCATCAGAGGAGGTTTAGATTGGATCTTAGGAAGAAGTTCTTTGCTGAGAGAGTGGTTGGGCTCTGGCACAGGCTGCCCAGGGAGGTGGTGGAGTCCCTATACATGGAGGTTTTTAAAAAGTAAGTAGCTAGAGCACTTGAGGGGTTATGGAGCTGTTGGGCTGAGGGCTGGACTTGCTGATGCTGGAGGTCCTTTCCAGACATGATGATTCTATGATTCTGTGATACATTACAAAGGTATAAGGCAAGATCTTTTCTTGGAGGCCTTTAGCTTTTCCACAGACCAGTCTCATTCAGCCCTACTGCTTCGCTTTTCAAAGTCAGATTTTGGGACAACTCGGACATTCAGGAAAATCTATTTTTGGGTGCCTGGTCTTCTAAGAAAGAATCATGAGATCAGTATTTTAAAATGGAATGGAAAGAGATTTGCAGCCTCTATAAATCCTATTACCATGAAGGTACGTAGTGGGTGTTCTCTTATGTCATGGATTGAAAGATCTTTTGAAAATATGGAAGTGATACCTTATCCTATCTTGGAAAAAAGTTGGCGGATGCATCTAGCCATCTTGTATAAGACAGGATTGTGCTGCAATAAGGAGGGGGATCACCATCAGGTAGGAGCAGCGCTTGCAAACCTGAAATATCACCCTAAATTCTATCCTAAATGCTGACTGGTGTAGAGATCTGTTGTCAAGATTATACAGAGTATAGTTGCTGCTTACAAAAGTGTTAACAGCAAAAGGAATTAAGAAAATAAGAGGAAATACATCAGGATCCTTTTAATCTGCAAGTCAGAGCATCCCACATCACAGAACCCACTGCCTTTTGCATGCACACAAGCAGCAGAACAATAACAAACCGGCAGAGAAGAGGAGATGAAAAAAGGGTTTTCATTTTCTGTATGAACTTGCTTTCATCTGGGGGGCATTTGGCATCAGAAGACGGCTACACCAGCTGAAATAGTTCATCCATGTTGAAACCACAGGAATATTTTCCACGTCTTGCACTAAACAGCGTTACGTTGGCACCAAACGTTTCTTAGCTCTGTGTGCCGGAATGGAAGGAACAAGTGATGGAATTCAGATGGTGGTGCATTTTCCCTGGTGGCCACTCTGTGGCTTGTAGAGCTGCAAATGTTTCTCTGCTCATAAATGCAGCAATTCCTTAGCTTTAATGGCACCCGTGGTTAATTGCTGGTCCAAAACACAGAGGGCTAATGATGTAGAAACTAATTACACCTCATGACTTCCAAACTGGGGCATGGTCGTGGCTTGTAGTCTTCATGTATTTTCTGTTATTTTATTGGTTTGCCTGATTCAGTGCCCGGCTGATTGTTTCCTTTTAACCACGAGGTAACCAAAACATTCCCACTGTGGGGTCCTTGCCTGGCTGTGCGGGGTTAGCACTGAAGCAGCTCTACTAGGCTGCAGACAGAAAGGTCAGGTCTTGGGGCAAGGTTCTGCCTTCTCTGCAGGAGCTTTGCTGTGCCCAGAATAAACAGCATTTCTATGAATATGAGAAGACTCAGCCCTCATCAGTGCATTTCTGGGCCTCTCAGTTCCAAAAGGACACAGAACCGCTTCAGAGAATCCAGTGCAGAGCCCCAAAGATGATGGAGTGGAGCATCTCCCTGCTGAGGAAAAGCTGAGGGAGCTGCGTCTCTTGAGCTTGGAGAAAAGCAGACTGAGGGGTGACCCCATGAATGTTCGTAAATGTGGAAAGGGTAGATGCCAGGAGGATGGAGTCAGCATCTGTTCAGTGGCACCCAGTGATAGGACAAGGGACACTGGGTGTGAGCTGGAACAAAGGAGGTTCCACATCAATCTGAGAAGGAACATCTTCCCAGTGAGGGTGACAGATCACTGGAACAGGTTGCCCATGAGAGTTGTGGAGTGTCCTCTGGAGATGTTTAAAACCCACCTGGCCATGTTTCTCTGTGACTGGATATAAGGTATCCTGCTGTGGTGGGGAGATCGTACTAGATGATCTTTCAAAGTCCCTTCCAGTTCCCAATGTTCTGTGATTCTGTAGCTCTGTAGATTCACAGATACAAAGATCATTAGAGGTTGGAAGACACCTCTAGAGGTCATAGACTCCAATCCACCTGTTTGAGCAGGACCATAGAACCTAGGACAGGTTACAAAGGAACCCATCCAGATGTTCTAGAAAGTCTCTAGAGATGGAGATTCCACACCCTCCCTGGGCAACCCGTTCCAATGCTGTGATCTGCTCTGGACTTGGGTGCAGATGGTGCTAACAGCCATCTCTTGTAAAAAGTTGCTGGCAGAGGGGGAATTTCACCAGTGCTCTGGTTTTAACTGTAGTTTCTCCCCATCAGTAATTCATGTCATCTTGAATTTCAAAACTCAGGCAAGGTGGGGTGTTAAAGCTGTTAATCTGTGCATTTATTGGGTCAAATAATGTGAAAAAGTGAAATGTTTAATGATTCTCTCATCTGTTTGGGTAAAGCATAGCTGGATCAGGGTTGTTACACATTTTATTTTTTCCTCATTGATGTCTAGGTTGGACTAGGTGATCCTTGAGATCCCTTCCAACCTCATATTCTGTGAATGTATGGCTTGGGTTTGCCAATCTCTGTAAAAGTTTTAGCAGCTGTTCAGTGGTTCTCTTGCGTCCTGCAGCTCTGGGTGATGTGAACGAGCCTACTGACTTGCAGTCTGCTCGGGTACCTGCTGAAGGTCACATCAGAAACCTCCTCCCTGTGAGGCTGCTGAGGCTCTGGAACAGATTGCCCAGGGATGTTGTGGCTGCTCCATCCCTGGAAGTGTTCAAGGCCAGATTGGATGGGGCTCTGGGCAATCTGGTCTGGTGAGAGGTGTTGCTGCCCATGGCAGGGCATTGGAACTGGGTGATCTCTGAGGTCCCTCCCAACTCAAACCATTCTAGGATTCTATAATTGATGGAGCCCCAGAAATCTCAGCTGAGAAACACCAACTCTGGTGAATTATAGGAGGGTTTATGGTGAGCTGTGTCATCTCATCTAAATCAGGTAGTGACACTTTACAAACTATAAGTGTTGTAAATCTCCTCAGTTGCTTAGAGGTTGTTTTTGAGCAGATGGCTCAAACCCAGGCAAAGCTCTGCAATACTGGTGCATCTCCATGCAAGACTCCTCAGCTGTTTTTCTATTCAAACATGGCAGAATGTTCATGGAATCTGAGACTGTTGGAGGTTGGAAGAGACCTCTGGAGATCATCTAGTCCAGCTGCCCTGATAGAGAAGGTTCTCTTAGAGCAGATCATAAAGGAGCACTCAATAGTGAGGGATCATGGTATGTGTTGACTAAAGAATATGGAGAGAAAGAGAATGTGGAGCAATATTGTTCTAGGAGCAGAGGGTAGTGTTTCTGTTAACCCAAATTCTCTCTACGTGTTCCCAAGAGAGGAACTGCCTGCAGGCTGTGAGGTGGGCTGGAATTGCTCTTTTCCCTTCCTGAGGTTAGCAAATGCTGTGGTTTTAGGCAGCGCCACATCTCTGCACTCCCACAGCTCAGACAATCCCCACACCCAGTGATGGGAAACTCTACAGAGCACAAGGGCTACTTACTGTAAAGCTTTTCCAGTAGTAGATGTAGCTAAAATAGCTCAGCGAAAAGTTTCCTTGTCTGGGTAGCACAAGGGGTCTATAAACTTCAGTTAATTGCTGGTCACAGTTGATGTTCAGTGCTCAGCACACAAGTAAATTTGTTCCATATGGATTGTGGTCTGAATCTCCCTCTTTTAATGTAACTCATCACCCCTTGTCCTGTCGCAACAGCCCCTGTTGTAAAGGTCCATCCAACCCCAGTTATTTTTCCATTCAACCTGTTGAATAGTGGATTCAAATCTGGAGTTTTACAAGGTTTCGTGTGAACTTAGAAATCCTGCTCATTGGTTTGAATCTAGTCCTGCAAAGAAAGAGCAAAGGAGTGAGTCCATAGGGATGCTGAGATCTTTAAAAGCTTGTTGTCCTGAGCCTGAGTCATCTTCACACCCTTTCCCTTGTCAGAAGTGGCTTTGGCAAATCTCTCTCCTCCTCCTGAGCAGCAGGATCTGCAGTATGGTGGGGTTTCTGATATATCAGGATTACAGCTTCTGCCATGGAGGTCTAAGCTGAAGCTTTGGGGTTGCCTGACATGGACAGGTACCACAGAGCCAGATCTGTACCTCTTGAAACAGCTCTGTACTCTTGTGGCCAAGAAGACCAATGGATCCTGAGATGGATCAAGAAGAATGTGTCCAGCAGATCAGGGGAGTTTCTTCTCCCTCTCTACTCTGCCCTCATGAGGCTCCAGGTGGAGTCTTGTCTCCAGTTCTGGGCTCTCCAGTTCAAGAGGGACAGAGGTCTGATTGACAGGACAACACAGGGCTACAAAGATGATTAGAGGACTGAAGTACCTGCCTTATGAGGAGAGATTGAGAGATCTGGGGCTTTTTAGTCTGAACAGAAGACTATGAGAGTATTTAATCCCTGTCTACAAATCCCTGAGGGCTGGGTGTTAAGAAGAAAGAGACAATCTCTTTTCACTTGCACCCTGTGGTAGAACAAGGAGCAACGTGTGTCAGTTGGAGCACAGGAAGTTCCACCTCAGCATGAGGAAGAACTTCTTTGCTGTCAGGGTGACAGACCACTGGAACGGGCTGCCCAGGGAGGTTGTAGAACCTCCTTCTCTGGAGACTTTCTAACCCCATCTGGATGGGTTCCTGTGTGACCTGTCGTAGGTTCTATGGTCCTGCTTGAGCAGGGGTGTTGCACTTGATGGCTCCTGGAGGTCCCTTCCAACCCCTAATGATCTGTGTATTTGTTTATCTTTCATCATGCAGTCAGGTTTACATCCAGTCTGGAGGTACTGGGTGAATATATCATGAAACTAAAGCTGGTTTCTGTAGCCATTATGTCCTACATACACGAATCACAGTTGTTATGTTGACAGGCAAAGTCAGATGATACCCCAAAGCAATGAAATGTTGATAGCTTCTGAACTAATAGGGACATGCTGTGACTCTGGGGCTTATTAACTAGACAAAATCCCTACTTGGATGAACTGCTGTAACGCAAGCTCAAGTGTGGTGCAAATTTTGTCAGGAAATAAAGCATTTGAGTTTCTAATGCTGTCAGGCATCTCCATAGCATTCAGGAAAGAGGCAGAATTTCAGGACTAGCTCCGGAATAGTTTTGCAGAATTATGCTCCATCCATCGACTGATTGTGCAGATTGCAAGGATTCTGCAATGTGTTTGTGCTAAATGAGCAGAGAGGAGCATCACGTAAGGATTCATCGCCAGCTTAGCGAGGTGCTGTGGTTGCTGCCATGTTAACAACCACTATCAGATAGACCTTCTATGGATGGTGGGATGAGTCCTCCTACAGACTGAGGGTTGAGTGGCTAGAGAGCAGCCTGTCAGAGAGGGACATGGCAGGACTGGGTGACAAGCAGCTGAATATGTGCCAGCAGGGTGCCCAGGTGGCCCAGAAGACCAGTGGCATCCTGGCCTGGATCAGCAATAGTGTGGCCAGCAGGACTAAGGATGTCATTCTCCCCCTGGACTGGGCACTGGGGAGGCCTCCCCTTGAGTGCTGGGGGCAGTTCTGAGTCCCTGACTTCAGGAAAGAAATGGAATGACTGGAGGAGGTCCAAAGGATCATAGGATCATAGGATGTTAGGGGTTGGAAGGGACCCAAAGAGATCATCGAGTCCAACCCCCCTGCCGCAGCAGGACAAAACCATCTAACACAGATCACAGAGGAACGCAGCCAGGCGGCCTTGAAAGTCCCCAGAGAAGGAGACTCCACGACCTCCCTGGGGAGTCTGTTCCAGTGCTCTGTGACCCTCACAGCAAAGAAGTTCCCCCTTGTGTTGAGGCGGAACCTCCTCTGCTGCAACTTACACCCATTGCTCCTTGTCCTATCACAGGGAGCAAGTGAAAAGAGCCTGTCCCCCCCCTCCCGGCCAGCCTTCAGATACTTATAAACATTGATCAAATCTCCCCTAAGTCTTCTCTTCTCGAGCAGCAAGGCTGGAGAATAGGACTGGAAGGAAAGTCTGTGAGGAGAGGCTGAGGGAGCTGAGGTGTTTCATCTGGAGAACAAGAAACTCAGAGGGGACCTTCTCATCCTCTACAACTTCCTGAAGGGAGGTTGTAGTCAGGATGGGGGTCAGGCTCTTCTCCCAGGCACCCAGTGCCTGGATGAGAGGGCAGAGCCTAAAGCTGCCAGGGGAGGGTTAGGCTGGATGTTAGGAAGCCCTTTGTCACAGAAAGGGTGATCAGAGCCTGGAGTGGACTGCCCAGGGCAATGGTGGAACCCACATCCCTGGAGGTGCTGAAGGACAGTCAGGCTGTGGCCTTTATTGCTCTGCTGTGGCTGCTGTGGTGATGTTAGGTCCTGAGCTGGGCTGTGTGAGCTCAGAAGGCTTTTCCAGCCTCAAGCATTCTGTGACTATGTGATGAGCTCAGTGAGTTGCTGGGATTGTCTCCTTTCAGTAACTCTGCGATTGCACACGTTGTTTAGAGCACCCTGTGTGGGATGCAAAGGGCATGGAATGTGTGTGTCTACAGTTCTTCCTACCCTGACTGTGACAGAGTGACTGGGACGATGTTCACAGCACTTACAGACCAAATACCTTGGCGTTATCCACAAATCTTAACACTCTTCCTTATTTCGTCCTCATCAGTAAAAAACAGAATAAATGTAGTTTGTAATCCTGAATTAAGGTCTTCCCTTTTGCACTTTATTGTCTATAATAGAAGAGTGTTGGGGTTTTTTTCTGGGATAAATTTAGTTTACCTTATGGTTTTTGGTGAAGAGTAGGAGAAGTGAGAGTTGTTTGGAGCAAACTTTGTTAAAGAATCCATTCCACCACACTGGGGACTGCATGTTCTAACTGAGAAAGAGGATTTTTAGTGAATTCTAAGTGTTTTTAACGGACTATCCAGAGTGGAAAACAAGATGATCAGAATCTCTCTGTACCCACATCTGTAAATATCCTTCACCCCCGTGTGAAAAGAATGAGTTCTGGATGCGATAGGTATCCAGGGGATCTATCAGAGGTAGGTAGAGAGTTTTAAATCACAGATTGTAGGAATTTTTCCTTCTTGGCACAGAGGAATTGTTCTGTATGTAACTGAGGAGAGTAGGGTTGATGGTTGGGCTCAGTGATCCCAAGGGTCTTTTCAAACCTGGATGATTCTATGATTATTATTATTGTTGTTGTTGTTAAATCAGGCACTGGCAGGAGAGTATTAACCACACTGTTGATCATTTAATGACACAGCCTAATACTGGCTTTAATTTATTTACAGTGTTGTTTATTTTGTTAGCAGGCTGCTGTTGAAAACCATGTTCATACGGTCTTCAAAAGTGTCTGCTCCCTTTTGGAAGATGATCTGTTGTGTTTTCCTTTCCCCGGAAGGCTTCTGTCATTCAACCTGCTTCATTGCCTGTTTTTATTATAATTGACTTTGGTTTATGCAAGGTTCCATCATCTTCTCTGAGTGGTGGATCCTAAAACAGTCAGGTGAGATGACTGGATTTGGCAGGGGATGTGTGCAGAGGGCTTGAAACAAGGAGTACGATCACTCCTTTCTATTTATCTCTATTATGCCTATACACTTGGCGTAGGTGGCTGTTTGAGACATTACTAGTGGGTCCAGAATGAAACGGAGAGGCAACTGTTCTGGATATTAAATATATTTGTAACATTTTATTATTTCATTATTTCATGGGATTTTTAAATTTTATTTTTACTGTTTTTTATTATTTTGCGATGCATTTTTAATATTCTTATTTTCATTTTTATTTTATGGTTTTATCATTAATTTTCTCAATTTCATTTTTTATGTTCTTGTTTTACCATTTACTTCTTTTAATTTTTTACTGTGTTATTATTAATTTTATTATTTTCATTTTTATTTTTATTGTTTATTTAATTATTTCAATTTGTTCCTTTCTTGTTTTAGATTTTTTTCATATTGTAATTGTTTTATTTTTAATTTTGTACATTTAATTTCTAAAATGTCTAAAATAATATTTATTTTAATTATTTATATTTTTTCTTACGATTTAGCAACTAATTTTCTGATTTGAATGTATTTTTACCTCGTTCAGTATGGAGCCTACATTACCTCTAGTTTTAGTTTTACCTGCAATGTATTTGAGGAAGCCTTTTGTGTTGCTCTTAACCCTCTCTTGCACGGTTTAATTCCAAGGAGGCTTTGGCTTTTCTAGTTGCGTTCCTACGTTCTTTCACCTTGTCCACCATGTGCATCAGGAAATTGTCACCAATGCACTGGAGGAACCTCCTGGACTGTGGGTGGCTGGCTGAACAGGTCTTCCACAAATATCAGTGTGGTTAAAATCCCACATGAGAAGCAAGGCCTCTAGCTGTGAGGCTGCTGTCAGCTGCCTGTAGAAGACCTCATCAACTTCCTCCTCCTGATCTGGTGGCCTGTAACAGACACCCACAACAGTGTCACCCAAAGGACCTCCAAATCAACTAAAAACCTCAAAAAATAGCAGCCGGAGGCTCGGCACTGGCTCTGTCACTGCTCCCTGTGGTCTGACATTGTATGATTTGGGGTTTGTTTGATTTCTGGTGATTTTTCATAGAATCATAGAATTTGTCACACACCATTAGATGGCTCTTACTCCAGGCTGAGCTATACATCTGCTGCTTTGGCCCACTTACCAGAAAGAAATGAATCTTTTATTGGCATGACATCATTGCGGCCCAGCTTCCCCATGACATGAAGGAACTGCTAACTTTAGGGATCCAGGATGTAAAATCACAGAATGATTGAGGCTGGAAAAGCCTTCAGCACCTCCAGGGATGTGGGCTCCACCACTGCCCTGGGCAGTCCACTCCAGGCTCTGATCACCCTTTCTGTGACAAAGGGCTTCCTAACATCCAGCCTAACCCTCCCCTGGCAGCTTTAGGCTCTGCCCTCTCATCCAGGCACTGGGTGCCTGGGAGAAGAGCCTGACCCCCATCCTGACTACAACCTCCCTTCAGGAAGTTGTAGAGGATGAGAAGGTCCCCTCTGAGTTTCCTATTCTCCAGATGAAACACCTCAGCTCCCTCAGCCTCTCCTCACAGACTTTCCTTCCAGTCCTGTTCTCCAGCCTTGCTGCTCCTTTGGACCTCCTCCAGTCACTCCATCTCTTTCTTGAAGTCAGGGACTCAGAACTGCCCCCAGCACTCAAGGGGAGGTCTCCCCAGTGCCCAGTCCAGGGGGAGAATGACATCCTTAGTCCTGCTGGCCACGCTATTGCTGATCCAGGCCAGGATGCCACTGGTCTTCTGGGCCACCTGGGCACCCTGCTGGCACATATTCAGCTGGCTGTCACCCAGTACTACCCAGCTGCTCTCCTGCCACTCGTCCCCCAGTCTGTAGCTGTAGGGGGTTATTGTGGGAAGAGTGTAGGACCCTGCATTTGGCCCTATTGAATCTTATCCTGTTGGCCTCTGCCCATTGAACCCAGCTTGTCCAGATCTCTCTGCAGCATCATCCTCCCCTCCTGCAGATCAACACTTGCCCCAAACTTAGAATCATAGAATCACTACGGATTGGAAGGGACCTTGAAAGATCATCTAGTCCAATCCACCTGCAACAGCAGGATCACCTAGATCCAGTCACACAGGAACACATCCAGGTGGGCCTTGAACATCTCCAGTGAAGGAGACTCCACAACCACCCTGGGCAGCCTGTTCCAGTGCTCTGTCACCCTCACTGGGAAGAAGTTCCTTCTCTGGTTGATGTGGAACCTTCTATGTTCCAGCTTACAACCATTGCCCCTTGTCTTATCACTGCATGACACCGAGAAAAGCCCAGTTCCATCCTCCTGACACCCACCCCTCAAATATTTGTAGACATTAATGAGGTCACCCCTCAGTCTCCTCTTCTCCAAGCTAAAGAGACCCAGCTCCCTCAACGTCTCCTCGTAAGGGAGGTGTTCTACCTCTCTTGTCATCTTTGTTGCCCTACGCTGAACCCTCTCCAGGTGTCTTCTGTTAATTTACTAAGTGTAGACTGGATCCCCTCATCCAGGTCACCAGTAAAGACTTTGAACAGAGCTTGGCCCAGCACTGATCTCTGGGGGACACCACTGATCTCTGGACACCAAATGAATGCAGGACAATTCATATTGTCTGGAAGATAATATTCACATGCAATTTACATGTGGTAACTGCAACCAGCATTAAATACGTGAACAAGGGAGCCTCCTAAGGAAACAAATACATTTGTCAAATTTTAGGCAACTCTTTTACACTGCTAAGGCTGACACGCATTTCAGCAAGAGGGAAAGGCAGTGTGCGCGTCATGCCTGACAGAGCAGTGCCCAGAGCCAGGCAGGCAGGTCATTACTCCTTCAATTTACAGCGCACGGCACAAGTTTTACAGCCTGTACAAACATTACACTCCATTCAGTTGTGCTGGGAAAGTAGCTGCCTGCTTGGGCAGCCTGACGTTTTCCTTTTGAATAATGCAGGGGATCAATACTCTGACACAGAAGGGACTTGCAGAAAAGTTGTGGAGGGGTTTTTTGCATTTCTTCTATAAGCAATGGAATTCTCAGGAGTCTCTATATCTTGAAAAGGAAATTTCATCTTCTTTGGAGCAAAGATGAAGCTGATGCTTAGGGAGTTATCCAAGTTGCGGCCGTGAACCTTAATTTTGTCCGTTAGATAATGGGAGAAACTCGAGTGGAACATCCTCTGCGCTTTCAAACCTTGTACAGAAGAATGAATCGCATGACAAAGTTGCTCAAATCTGTAAGTTACATGTGCCTGGCCACAGAGACAGAAGCAGCAGGGTGCTTTGTTTAATGAGCAAAGAAGTTATGAAGTAAACAACCAAAAGGAAACACTGAGGGAGCCTGGAAAGGAGGAAACTCACGGGACCTTCTCTCTCTCTCTACAGCTCACTGAAGGAAGGTTGTAGTCAGGATGGGGGTCAGGCTCTTCTCCCAGGCACCCAGTGCCTGGACGAAAGGGCAGAGCCTAAAGCTGCTAGGGGAGGGTTAGGTTGGATGTTAGGAGGCCCTTTGTCACAGAAAGGTTGATCAGAGCCTGGAGTGGACTGCCCAGGGCAATGGTGGAGCCCGCATCCCTGGAGGTGCTGAAGGACAGTCTGGCTGTGGCCTTTAGTGCCCTGATGTGACTGCTGTGGTGATGTTAGGTACTGGGCTGGGCTGTCTGAGCTCAGAAGGCTTTTCCAGCCTCAATCATTCTGTGATTCTGTGTATGTGATTTGCTGTATAAGAGCTCCAGGATATTGTAGAACCAGACAAGAGTAAGTAGCTGAGATTTAGCTTATTTTTGCCTCCCAGTTCTTTTATCTCTTCCTCATTTACAAACCACAATATGTGGTTAACAAATGGAAGGTGGGTCATTCCATTTACAATGGGACAAGTGCAGTATGGATATATAGGGTTTTCATCCCTAGCTCTACCGTTATTGATACAGCTGTAAACAACATGAGTTTGTCCAAGTTAATGAAATCACATAAGTGTATTGTAGGTTGATATTTTCAATCTAGATATTTGGCTGGGTTTGTATTTCTTCATTTCACTAAGTAAAACAACTTCTTTACATAAGGAATAATTGAGTAGAAATAGAGTAAATATTAAAGGGAGGAGACAGAAAGATGTTTCTGGAATTGTATAGAATCACAGAGCTGGAAGACACCTCCCAATGGTCATCTAGTCCAACCACCCTACAACAGGCAGATATCACTCACTAGACCAGAAATGTGTTCCTGTAGGTAAGTGAAGCCCTGGTCATGTGGGAGTCAAGTCTTTGAGGCTTTAGAATCACCTGGAATATCTGTTGCTACAAACATAACCTCACAAGTCATTGAGTTCCTGTTGTCTGACCTGAAACAGATGCTTCTTCATTGGGATTTTTTTCACCCCCCCTTATACAGAAGTAATTATTTCTTCATTGTTTTCGTTAAACTTTAATCAACATATGAGAGACCAGCCAGCGTTTTGCTTCACACGTCTTAATGACTCCTGTACATCTTAATCAGCTTGAGGATAATTGATGAAACCTACTGGAAATTAAGGCCATCAATTTACAGGTAGGATTTCACCCTGATCAATATCTGGCCAGTAGCAAAGGCAGCTGATTCTTACACAATACATTGGTTACAAGGTGGAGAATTGATATCTGGAGGTAAAAAGCAGGTGTCAGCTTTGACAGGATGTTGATATTGGGATGGCTGGAGGCTGGTGGATTGTGACAGCCAAGACAACAGTGATTCTGCCAAATAGGCCAGGAACTGAGGAACTCAGGGAAAAGTTAGAAACACTGGTTCATGCTGGTGAAGATTCATCTGTTCTTATTTTTATCTTCATCCTCGCTTTTCTTTCATGCTGTCATTTAAAAGCAAAAATTCATCTTGCCAACCTCAGTCTCTTCTGAGGTCCTGAGAGCTGATTTGGTGTTATCATGGCATGAGGAAAGGACACAGACCTACTTGAGAGAGTCCAGCGCAGACCCACAAAAATAACAAGGGAAGTGGAACATCTCCCTGATGTGGAAAGGCTGAGGGAGCTGGGTCTCTTGAGCTTGGCAAAAAGGAGACTGAGGGGTGACCACACGAATGTTGATCAATATGGAAAGAGTGGGTCTCCAGAGGATGGAGCCAGGCTGTGCTCAGTGGCACCCAATGACAGGACAAGGGGTAATGGGTGTGAGCTGGAATCAGAGAACTACTGAATCATGGAACATCAGGGATTGGAAGGGATCTCAAAAGATCATCCAGTCCAATCCCTCTGCCAGAGCAGGATCATTTTGCTATCTGTTTGACTTCCTAAGCTTAGGAAACACTCTATCTGAAGAACTGTACTGTACTATATAGTTATCACAGGATCATTTTGGTTGGAAAACCCCTTCAAGCTCATCAAGTTTAACCCTTAGCCCAGCTTTCCCAACCCTATGACTAAACACTGTCCCTGAGCTCCAATTTCTACAACTGGGAAACATGGCCAGGGATGGCAATTCAACCACCTCCCTGGGCAGCCTGTTCTAAGGCCTGAGGACCCTTTCCAAGAAGTTTCTCCTCAGGGCCAACCTAACCTTCCCCTGGGGCAGCCTGAGGCCATTTCCTCTTGTCTATAGTTATGCCGAGGTAGTGTCATTTCAGGAAAGGATCTAGGAACATGGAAAATCTCTCTTCCTTTCATGATAACACGAGGTACTTTAGCCATTCTACTGCTGCGAGAGCTCCCAGTATTGCTGAATGGTTCCACAGCTACTGCAGCTCTCATCTACAAGTAGTGGGAAACAGCAGCAGTGTGATACTACACTGTGTTCTCCGTGAACACTTCGGAGATGTCGGTCCCAGGCTCCCAGCTTACAGCTGCCATGTCTGCACACTTGCACTGCTCTGCTGCAGACATCCTTGACCTTTAATTCCAATTATATCTTTAGATTGGCAGAACCACAAAGTTTGGGATCTGTTAGCACAATACTTTTTGCAAAAGCAAAGCAAGACATGAGATGTGTGCAGAGCTGCTCTCTCCTTGAGACTCCGCATGTCACCTGAGAAAAAGAACAGGCATGGGACTAGGAATTACAGTTCTTTAACAGCCTGAAAACTATTTCCTCATCAAACCACTAATAAATGAGGAGTTTTTATGAAGTTACTGTGGACAGATGTCCAGGTAGGCACCCAGTTCACCTTATTCCATTATCCTTAGATGAATGTGCTGTGCAGCGGGGCTGTGGAGTCTCCTTCTCTGGAGACATTTAAAACCCACCTGGACATGTTCCTGTATGACTGAGTCTAGGGGATCCTGCTGTGGCGGGGGGATTGGACTGGACGATCTTTTGAAGTCCTTTCCAGTCCCTAATAGCCTGTGATTCTGTGATCTGAAACCAAAGCTGCAAGATGTTAGAGCAGATCTCACCTTCCATTTCTAGGTTATACTCAATTTACAAGTCCATTTGCCAGGAATCAAAGACAAAAAAAAGCTTGAGAGGACTAAAGGGAATGTCAGAGATGTCTCCAGATTGAGTTTATGGACTAGAATCATAAGGGATTGGAAAGGACCTCGAAAGATCATCTAGTCCAATCCCCCTCACAGAGCAGGCTCACCTGACTGGAGAAGTTATGGAATCAGAGTCACTCAGGGTAGGAAGGAACCATCATCCAGTTCCAACACCCCCAGCACAGGCNGAGTAGATGGGGAGAATCACCTCTCTCAACCTGCTGGCCACGCTTCTCCTGAAGCAGCCCAGGATCCAGTTTGCCCTCTGGGCCGCAAGTGCACACTGCTGGCTCATGTTGAGCCTCTTGTCCACAAGCACCCCCAAGTCCCCCTCCCCAAGGCTACTCTGCAGGCAGTCACTGCCCAGCCTGTACTTGTGCCTAGGATTGCCTTGACCCAGATGCAGGACCTTACACTTGGTCTTGTTGAACATCATGAGGTTGGACTTTGCCCACTTCTCCAGCCTATCCAGGTCCCTCTGGATGGCATCCCTTCCCTCCAGCGTGTCTGCTGCACCACACAGCTTGGTGTTGTCAGCAAACTTGCTGAGGGTGCACTCAATGCCCTTGTCCATGTCACCTACAAAGATGTTGAACAAGACTGGTCCCCGCACTGATCCCTTAGAGACTCCACTTACCACTGGTCTCCACTTGGACATGGATCCATCAACAACTGCTCTCTGGGTGCGGCCATCAAGCCAGTTCCTTACCCATCTAGTGGTCCACCCATCAAACCCATGGTCCACCAACTTGGAGACCAGAATGTGGTGCAGGACAGTGTCAAAGGCTTTGCTGAGGTCCAGGTAAATGACATCAGTCGCTCGCCCCTCATCCATTAATATTGTGACCTGTTCATAGAAGGCCACCAGATTCATCAGGCAGGATTTGCCCTTGGTGAAGCCATGCTGATTGTGCCCAATCACCTCTTCACTGTCTCAGCAATGCCTTCAGGGGGATCTGCTCCATGATCTTACCAGACACAAGGTGAGACTGACTGGCCTGTAGTTTCCCGGCTCCTCCTTCCTACCCTTCTTGAAAATAGGATTAGGACTAAATCAACTGACATTATTCCTTAATTACAGGGAAGGTAGATTCATGGAGGCTTCTCATTGTTCCTTGAGATGGACTTTTTATGAGTGTCTCTAGACACAGGACATGGGGCAATGACTTCAAGCTAAACTAATTGTACAAAACATCCAGGACCTGCAATAAGAGTCACAGAGAAACCTTTGGCCTTGTGAGAGCTAAGTAATCATCGCATACTTAATGAAAGTGGATGCTGGCTCTTTTTAATCATCCCAGAAAATTGTATAAAAGTTTAAAGAACCACTGTGTGGAGTAAAGGGAAACAAGTGAAAATATAACACTTAAGGGGAAAAAAAGAGAGATAAATTGAAAAATATTACAGACATTCTGGGTTTTGTTGAAGATGGAGGGCCTCGGATCTATTCTACTACTGGAGATACAAGGACCTCCAATCCTTTGTCTTCATAGTTTACAGCCAGTATGAGACCAGTTTGCAAGCAGTTTGCGGCTACCCTGGGCAATGTGCTTGGCTTCACTCTACACTCTTGTAATTTGTCTTTTGTCAGAAGGAGATTAATCTCTTTTGCACTCCCGCAGCTGAATTCCACCCCTGGGTGTGTATGGTAGGGATGAGGTTGCCTCAGCCAGAGTGACTGAATGTGTTTCACTGTCGACAATATTTTACTTTGATACAACGCTGGGATGTTGGCCTGTGGACGTGGGGTGAGCTATTTGCCATCCATGGAGTTGTTTCTGTTTTGGATGCAAGTGAAACAAACACCCTTTATAAAGCAGACTTGGTGGCAGTAGGAAACCTGAAGAACTTCCAGCTTTATTTCCCTGTAAGCCTCAAGCCATAAATGTTTGACGTATCCAAAGAGTTCTCAGGTTTTTCAACCCTAGATATTATGTAGATGTTAGATATTTACAGAGATTGATGTTCTCTGCTCTGCTCTGGTGAGACCCCCCCCTTGCAGGTCTGGGTCCAACTCTGGGCTCCTCAGCACAGCAGGGACATGGAGCTGGTAGAGTGGGGCCAGAGGAGGCCCCAGAAATGCTGCTCTGAGAGGGGAACCCTCTGCTGTGAGACCAGTCTGGGAGAACTCAGGGGGGTTCAACTGGAGAAGACAATAGTTTTTCCCAGTCCTAGCCCAGGCTCCCCACAGCAGTGATGGAGTTCCCATCCCTAGAGGGCTTGAAAAGCCCTGGAGATAGGGGTGAAGGATAGGGGTTAGTGGCAATGTGGCAGTACTGGGGGCACGATTGGACTCAACGAGCTTAAAGGTCTCTTGAGCCAAAATGATTCTGAGATCTCTGCAGTTTGCTGCTGAATTTGTCTTCTGATAAGGTGACCAGTCAGATTTTGACTGAGACATGTGACACCAACCTCTCTGCGACACTAAAACCACACACAAGGTAACCATCAGCACTAGAATCAATGCCACCATTGCTGATTGTAGCTTTCTAGAGAACATGAATTTTTCTGCTTTATTTTTGTAAATAAATAAAATAATACAGACTTAATTTTCAAATATGGGAAAAAACCCTTAAATAAGTTAGTGAGGTTTTTTTCCAGGACATTCCAGACAGCTCCTGAGGCAGAAGAGGGTATTTTCATGACTATATACAACAGCCATCACACACCTATTTTTTTAGTCCTCATAGCATTGCTGTATTGGTTTTGTTACTCCCACATTTCCCTCTCGAGTTAAGAAAACTCTCTTGCATTATGATCAGGATAATGGTTTCTATTTTTAAAATGTGAAATGAGTTGCAAATCCCATGGATGCAAATGGAGTTGTTTATTTATTGTAGGTTTGAATAGCTTTTTGGGTTGTGCTGAGAGTAAAATAGCTTTAGCAACATGCAGTCGCGTGGGTAATCCTATGGTCTGCTGAACATTCTCTAAAGAGCAATGTGTCTGTAGATGGAAACATAACTTTTTGCTTTTATCAGGAGGTATTAGCAGCAGGACTGGATCTTGAGTCATTTCTTCATGGCATTGGAAAGTGAAGATGGAATTATGGCTTTCGTTTACATGAATTCATGGGGAGTTCTTGTCTGTAATGGATTGTGATTTATTCCTCTGAGGCCACCAGAAGCCTCCTAGAGTTTGTTCTGCCATTTCTAACTCACTCCTATTTGTTTTTAAAACCTTGTTGTGGCAAATTTATCAGGATAAAATTTGACATCACAGAACATTAGGAATTGGAAGGAACCTCTAAAGATGATCCAGTCAAATCCCCTCTGCCACAGCAGGATCTCCCAGATTCAGTCACACAGAAACATGGCCAGGTGGGTTTTAAACACCCCCAGAGAACAAGACCTGACAACCCCCCTGGGCAGCGCCTTCCAGGACTCTGTCACCTTCACCAGGAAGAAGTTCCTTCTCAGATGGATGTGGAAACTCCTCTGTTCTAGCTCACACCCACTGCCCCTTGTCCTATCACTCGGTGCCCCTGAGCAGAGCCTGGCTCCATCCTCCTGACACCTGCCCTTTCCATACTCATCAACATTCACGGGGTCACCCGTCAGTCTCCTTTTTTCCAAGCTCAAGAGACCCAGCTCTCTCAGTCTTTCCTCATCAGGGAGACATTCCACTGCCTTTATCATCTTTGTGACTGTGGGAAAAGAGAAGCCATAGCCATGCTTTCATAGAATCACAGGATCTTTGAAGATGTCTTCCAAGCCTAATAAACTTAGGTTGGGAAAGACCCTGAGCTACATGTTTTTAAGCTTTTTCCTTTTGTACTGGTCTGACAGGGACTGTCCTTTTGTACTGGGCACCGGTGAGGCCACATCTAGAATCCTGAAGTCAGTTCTGTGGCCCACACTCTCTACCAAGACATCGAGGGGCTGGGACCAGAGAAAGGGGAAGGGTCTGGAGCACAAGTGCTGTGAGGAGGAAATGGAGAGAGAGGAGTTAAATGGAGAATAGGAGCCTCAGGGGAGGCCTTCTTCCTCTCTGATCTGTCTACCTGAAATTCAGGAGGTTGCAGTGAAGTTGGATGGGCCAAGAAGCAAGCAAATGATGGTTTTATTGACTTGAAGTTGTCAGATCAACTTTCTGCCAGGTTCTTCCCTCTTTGTCTCTAGAATTGAGTTCCAGCTGGTTGTGCATCATAGGGGTATTTCTAGGGTAGGTATGTGGTGGATTTGGAGCTGTCATAGGCTCTTGTTTCTTTTTATGCCATTGGGTTTGGGGTTTTACATGTTCTGTGTGACTTGATCTAGAGCATCCTGCTGTGGCAGGAGGATTGGACTGGATGATCTTTCAAGGTCTCTTCCAGTCCCTAAAGTTCTGTGATTCTGTAATTCTTCCCAATTTTATGAGGAAAACCACCCATCAAAATGAAAACCCAAACACCCCACAAACTGTGTGTGACTTATTATCCTGGGTATTTTTATTTTCATCGACAGGATTGAGGCAGCAGAAAGGCTGCAGTGGAAGGAAACCGCATGATTTATAGCATATGAAAGAAGTTTATAAATTCAAATTAGATCAACCTATAAGTAGTGACCATGTAGAACTTGCTTCTTCATTACTTTGCCTATGACCTTTCTCAGAGTAGCAATAATTTCCCATTAGTTCAGTTCAATTGGAAAAAACCCAGTGCTTAATGGACTTTGAATCTGGGGTCACTGGGCATAGAAGTAGTCAATTCTCAGATTTCTGTTACTGCTGTCATTCCTAGATCTGTCAGTTGCCATATTGGCTTCTTCCTGCTGGACTTCTACCAGTCTTGAGTCGTGTGGTAGAGCAGTGACCCACATTCTAGGATTTGATGATCTTTGGAACAGGCTGCCCAGGGAGGTGGTGGAGTCACTGGCCCTGGACATGTTTAAAAAAACGAGTAGATAGAGCACTTGAGGCCATGGTCTAGGGGTTAGGGGGATGTTGGCGTGAGGGCTGGATTTGATGATCCTGGAGGTCCTTTACAGCCATGATGATTCTATGATCTTGGAGATCCCTTCCAACCTTAATGATTCGATTATTCCGATCTAGTCCTGGCCCCTCTCTTTCACTCAGAAGCTCCCATAACCTCTTCCTTCAGCAGCCTCCCACAACCTCTCCCTTCCTGACTATTTGATGGTTGCTTTATGTCATGCTGGGCCAGTTATGGTTGTGACATCGATGCAAATGTTCTTTAATCCATCTGACAGGACCACATCTAGATGATGGAGGGGCAGGAAGCGAAAGGACTTAGCCAAATGCAGTGAACTGCAGTCATCAATGCAGGGAATGCTGCAGGAAAGGTAGGGAAATGTAGTCCTGATAAATGATTCGTCTTTATGACTAAAGAAAGGGAATAAACTGCGTAGGCTCAGGAGCAAGTGTGGAAATAAGAACAAACAGCACAGGCTTAACTACTGGAGTATTGTATCCAGTTCTGGGTTCCTGGTTCAAGAGGGACAGAGATCTGACTGAAGGAGTCCAACAGAGGGCCACAAAGATGATCAGGGGACTGGAAGCACCTGCCTTATGAGGAGAGATTGAGAGATCTGGGGCTTTTCAACTTGGAGAGGAGAAGGTTGTGAGGAGACTTAATCACTGTCTGTGAGTCCATGAGGGCTGGGTGTCAAGACGAAAGAGACAATCTCTTTTCAGGTGCGCTCCGTGGCTCTGTGGAAGAACAAGGAGCAATGGGTGTCAGCTGGAGCACAGGAAGTTCCACCTCAACGTGAGGAAGAACTTCTTTACTGTAAGGGTCACAGAGCACTGCCCTGACAGAACAGGCTGCCCAGGGAGGGTGTGGAGTCCTCTTATCTGGAGACTTTCTAGCCCCATCTGGATGAGTTCCTGTGTTCTGCCCTAGGTTCTATGGTCCTGCTGAATCAGGGAGGTTGGACTTGATGACTTCTGGAGGTCCATTCCAAACACCAATGATCTGTGTATCTGTGTAAATAACCTATGATACACAAAAGCATCTTTATTTTCCTATTTTATTCATTGTTGTGGGCTTTTATTTGGGTTTTTTTTGTTAGTAGCATCAGTGTCTGAGGCAGACATCCCAGGTGTGTGCATTTTTGTGGCAATCTTAGGATTCTGATAAATCTTATGAAAAAAACCAGAATTAACTTTGAAGCAGTTCGCCAGCCACTACAAGCCTTTTTCCCCACCTGTTTTCTTTCCTCACTCATTAGAGGGTTTAATAATTTTAATGCTTAGTTGTTATATATACTTATTGAATAGGAAAGATTTTAAGAAATGAATTTCAAATGAGGTGGCTTGATACATAGAACAACAAAAATTGCTTTGCCTCTCTTGTTTATATCACTTTTGATATCATTCTGAATTAAAACATCCGAAACTTGGTTAATTACAAAGATAGAGTAGGGTAAGTGTATGTTTTTCTTCTGTTGAGAAAGTCTGAGTAAAGCGCTGTTCTCAGTTGCACTAGCTTGAGATTCAGGATCGCAGACTGGGATGGGTTGACCTTCCCAAGTTCTTCTAGTCCCGCTCCCTGCAGTGAGCAGGGACATCTGCAACCAGAGCAGGTTGCTCACAGCCCCAGGGTCCAACATGGCCCGGGATGCTGCAAGGGATGGTGCTTCTCTCTTGGCAACCTGACCCAGGCTCTCACCACCCTCAGCATCAACAATTTCTTCCTTCCGTGTTGTCTGACTCTCCTTCCTTCAGTTTAACCATCACCCTTTGCCCTGGCACAGCAGCCCCTGCTCAAAAGTCTGTCCCCCAAAAGGTAGTCATTGAGAAGGGAATCAGAGTTCAGTGTTGCTGCTGATATTGGGTCCCAATTTAATTGTTAGGTGCATCATGCAGAGATGGCCGTTTAAGTTCACACCCTCAGGAACTCACCAGGCTTGTATGAGGCTCTTGGAAAGGGCCTGAGTATGGCTCTTTCTAAGCATAGGCTGAGGTTCTTCCCAGACTGACTTGGAATTACACAGGTTCTATTGGGAAAGAGCTCTTGTCACAAATGAAACAGATCACAGAATCATAGAACATTAGGAATTGGAAGGGACCTCGAAAGATCATCTACTCCAATCCCCCTGCCACAGCAGGACCACCTAGACCAAGTCACACAGGAACACATCCAGGCCAGTTTTAAAGGTACCCAGAGAAGGAGACTCCACAACCCTTCTGGACAGCCCCTTCCAGTGCTCTTTCACCCTCGCTGGGAAGAAGTTTCTTCTCAGATTGATTTGGAACCTCCTGTGATACAGCTTACACTGCTTGCCCCTTGTCCTATCATTGGGTACCACTGAACAGAGCCTGGCTTCATCCTCCTGACACCCACCCTTCCCATATTTATCAACACTAATGGAGTGACCCCTTAGTCTCCTTTTTTCCAAGCTAAAGAGACCAAATTGATTATTTTCTCATGGTCTTGTCAACTCTACAGTGCCTACCTCTTGTTTAATACTACAGGTACGTGTCCATAGTAGTCATTAGTGTAGTAGAAAGACAGAGTATCATCTTCCCTTTCGACTTGTATGCAAGTTCCAAGTTTCTTTTACCAGTTGTTTCAGAGAGTCTGATTCATTTATCAGGTTTGTGCATTTGAGAGTTGTTTGTCAAAACCCATCTCGCTCTACAGCTCCTGGTTAAGGTTGATTGCACATGTCAGATTAGAAAGAACGGGAAATATTCTTTGTAAACGAATAACATTGATTGGTGGCATTTTCTCTTCTACATAGATTGATACGACCGTGTCGTCCTGTCATCTAGGTTTGATAAAGGCCTGTTTGCAATCCCCAGTTTAGCAGACACCACTGCATGTAACGGCTCTGAATTAATGGGATTTGTCAGGTGCAATAGTCTGTAGTGATAACCACAACATGCTGCTCCATCCCTCTTGGAGTGATCTATGGACCACCACTGCCCATTTGTTCTGTGGCTCAGCATAACAAACTAGTGTCTGGGCTTCTACCTTCATGGAAGTTTATCAAGCGGCTAGGACCTTCACTAATTTACATGATGGTTTATCTTTTCCCCTGTTGGCTTCAGGGGCACTTGAGGCAGCTGTACCACAGAATCACAGAAACATTTGGTTTGGAAAAGGCCTATAAGATCATTAAGTCCAACCCTTAACCCTACTTTTATCTTTGCCATCTCTAAAATAGATCTCTAAGCACCTCATCTATGAACTTGTAGAGTAGGGTTGATGGTTGGACTTGATGGTTCCCAGGGTCTTTTTCAACCTGAATAATTCTATGGTCTGCTGGATAAAACACTGGTTGAACAGACACGCCCAAAGAGTGGTGGTTAATGGAGTTAAATCCAGCTGGCAGCCTGTAACCAGTGGTGTGCCCCAGGGCACTGTGTTGGGACCATCACTGTTTAAAATCTTTATTGATGATATTGATAAGGAAATAGAGTGTATCATTAGTAAGCTTGCAGATGACACCAAGTTAGGAAGGAGTGTTCATCTGCAAGAGGGTAGGGAAGCTCTTCAGAGAGAGTTGGATAGATTGGAGCAATGGGCCAATGTTACTGGCTTGAGCTTCAATGAGGCCAAGTGCCAGGTCCTGCACTTGGGCCACAACAACCCCATACAAAGCTACAGATTTGAACAGATGTGGCTGGAGAGCTGTCTGGCAGAGAGAGACCTGGGGGTTCCAATAGACAGGAAGATGAATATGAGCCAGCAGTGTGCCCAGGTGACCAAGAAGGCCAATGACATCCAGGCTTGTATTAGAAATAATGTGGCCGGCAAGAGTAGGGAGGTTATGGTCCCCCTATACTCTGTACTGTTGAGGCCACATCTTGACTACTGTGTCCAGTTTTGGGCACCTCAATACAAGAGAGATGTGGAGGTGCTGGAGCAGGTGCAGAGGAGGGCAACTAAGCTGGGGAAGGGCCTGGAGAATAAATCTTATGAGGAAAGACTGAATGAGCTGGGGCTCTTTAGTTTGAGGAAGAGGAGACTGAGAGCAGACCTCATCACTCTCTACAACTACTTGAAGGAATGTTGCGGAGAGGTTGGTGCTGGTCTCTTCTCACAAGCAATTAGTGATAGAACAAGAGGGAATGAGTTCAAGTTACAACAGGGTAGTTTTAGACTAGATACTAGGAAGAATATTTTCACAGAAAGGGTGGTCAAGCACTGGGATGAGCTTCCCAAGGATGTGGTTGAGTCGCCATCCCTGGATGTGTTTAAAGATCATTTGGGTGAGATGTTGAGGAGTGTGGTTTAGGAATGAGCTTATAAGATGGGATAGATCGTTGAAGTTGATGATCCCGGGGACCTTTTCCAACCAGAGTGATTCTGTGATGTGCCATCTCACCACAGTGACTCTTCCGAGAGGTATTTGTCACAATCTTTTAATTCTGGCTGATTTACATGTATTTCACAGTGGTTCCTGGGGTGAAGTTGGGACAAATTGTCACTGCCATATGCGTGAAGGAAAAAGTATACGTCTGCGCTCCTCATTTTTCATTTCTCAGGTAGATGTCTGCTTCCTTCATGCAAAAAGAAAGAAAACCTTAAGAACACTTGCTTGTCTGTCTTTCAAACTCTCTAGAATTAGCTTGTCAGGAGATGTAAAACTAATGTGCAGTTGTAAAAAAACCGTTGCCAGCAGTTTCCTCACCAGTGGCTGATGGCTAAGTAGATTTAGATATGAAAGGGGTTATTATGAAGTGGTTACTGAATAGCTAGGTATGTCATTTTAAACAAGCACCTGAAATCTCTATTGCAGATCTGCAGTGTAATCTTGTTTATATCATTCATACTTAAAATCTGATTTGGATTGTGGAGGAGTAATCATGTAATGTGGGTAATTTGACAAAAAACGTATCGTGCAGTGTTTTTCTTTCGTTCCTTATTTAGAGGTGATTGGGATTTAAATGGCTTGCCAGTTGGAGTGTTCTGATGAAATGACAATGTAAAGAAATACTGGAGTCGATTTGCGTGAGATTAGATTTAAATGTTGAAGTCAAAAGTTCCTGTTGGCTCTCTCATGAAAGGAAAGGCCGTACGGAAACTAACACAAAGCACTATTAACACGGTGTTATTGATGATTAAGAGGATATTATTTAGTATTAAAAGGTTATTATTTAGTATTAAAAAGAATCTTATTGATTATAAAAAGGCTGTTATTGATTATTGGAAGAGGGTTATTGATTATTAAAGGGATGTAATTGATGATTAGAAGGATGTAATTGATGACTAAAAGGGTGTTATCGATGATTAAAAGGGTGTTATTGGTAATTGAATCAATATATTTTGCAAGTGTGGTTGTCACCCTGAAGTCATGGAGCTCATGGGAGATGTGTGATGAAGGGAGTGGAACATCTCCCTGATGAGGAAAGACTGAGAGAGCTGGGTCTCTTGAGCTTGGAAAAATGGAGACTGAGGGGTAACCACATTAATGTTGATAAATATGTAAAGGGTAGATGTCAGGAAGATGGAGCCAGGCTCTGCTCAGGTGAACTGAATGATAGGACAAGGGGCAGTGGGTGTGAGCTATAACAGAGGAGGTTCCACATCAATCTGAGAAGGAACTTCATGGTGAGGGTGGCAGAGCACTGGAAGGGGCTGCCCAGGGGGGTTGTCAAGTCTCGTTCTCTGGGGGTGTTTAAAACCCACCTGGACATGTTTATGTGTAATTCAATTGGGGGGATGATACTGTGGCAGGGGGATTGGACTGGATGATCTCTCCAGGTCCTTCCAATCCCTAATGTTCTATGATTTGTTGATTCTGCCATCAATTTGCTCCACTGGAGAATTAGAGATCAAAAAGTTCAGGAACATTATTCCCATACGCAAATACCTGAAAGGAGGATGCAGCGAGATGGAGGTTGGTCTCTTCTGACAAGGAACACGTGACAGGACAAGAGGAAATGGCCTCAAGCTGCACCAGGGGAAGTTGAGGTTCGCCATGAGGAGAAAATTCTTCCTGGAAAGGATCCTCATGCCTTGGAACAGTCTGTCCAGGGAGGTGGTTGAATTGCCATCCCTGGCTGTGTTTCAGAGTTGTGGAACTCAGCAACAGGGATTAGTGTTTAGTTGGGACAGTTGGGTTCATGGATGGGCTCAATAAGCTTGAAGATCTTTTCCAACCTAAATGATTCTGTGGTTCTATGAAAGATAACATCACTCGTTTATGTTTCTGTGGTTAGTGCTTGTAATAATGCACCACTAACAGCTTTAATGCAATCCTCATATATACGAGAAGGAACTTCTTCATGGTGAGGGTGATAGAGCACTGCAATGGGCTGCCCAGAGGGGTTGTGGTGTTTCCTTCTCTAGAGACATTCCAAACCTGCCTGGATATGTTCCTGTGTGACTTGGTCTGGGTGATCCTGCTGTGGCAAGGTGATTGGACTAGATGATCTTTCAAGGTCACTTCCAATCCCTAATGTTCTGTTGCTCTGTGATTCAGGGATATGAGGACACATGAGAGAGGATTTAGGTGAGCTCACTTGAATAACTTGTCTGGTCCATTGCACTGCTGTGAACGGTGAGCTTTGTGTTTTGTCATTGCCTGAGCTCCCATAGCTCAGAACTAACCAGTTCTGGCCACAAAGACCAGCAACACCTGTTGAGCGCTGTGTTTTAGCAGGATGGAGACAAGACTGGGAATCAGGTTTCTGTGGCTTTTGCTGGAGCTTTGCAGCCATTAGCAGATAATTAATGTATTGGATCTTCGCGTATCCATGAGGAGAACTGCTATTGTCAGACCTCGTACAGGTACATAAGGTACTGTTCTTCTGAAGTATAAGAATGCACAACATTTTTGAAGTACTTGATAAAACAAAACCAGTTGAAGCGCAGTCTTTTCAAACTACTGCTCAATGTTAGTGTCCTGGTAAGGATGTGAATGATTTATGTCCACCCTTGAGTTCATCCTCCTCCTCTGGCAGCTTGACTGTGGAAGAAGAATATAATAAAAATAGTAAAATATTAGATTATAATTAAATATTATTAAAATATTGTTAATCGATAATTAGTTATTAAGATTGAATTAGAATATTCTTACAATATTCTTAATATATCCTTACAGTATAATTAAAAGAATATTAATATTTTTTGAACAGCTGTAGAACATTATCACAATGTAAGTAAAATAATATTAAAATATAATTTAAAAGAAGACATCATTTTTTAAAAGAATATTTTCAAAAAATAAATTTTATTTTTAAAAAGCAATTATTCCAGAATTTGCTTAAAGAAAAAAAAAAGTCTAGCGTTCCACATAGAAATAAAATAAATACATATAAAAGTAATTATTCCTTCCTCTTTTGAATGGCCTGTGCCTGTGGTTTCAGTTTTGCTGTCTCATAGTTCTCTCATTAGCAATGAAACTCTGCAGGGCTCGCATCCCGATATTTTTTAAGTGCCATGGAGTGCATTGAGAAGAAGACTGATAGAAGGTCTGCCATTTGGTGGGAGGCAGCTCACTTTGTGCAGAAGGAGACGTGATGGGTTTTTGGAAATGGTATTCATACGGGAGTGTCAATCTGCTGGAGGAGAGGAAAATGCTTCAGAGAGATCTGGAGAGGCTGAGTCAATGGGTGGAGGCCAAGGGGATGAGGTTTAACAGGGCCAAAGGCAGGGTTCTACACTTTGGTCACAATAACCCCCTGCAGCTCCAGCCTTGGTAAGGGATACGTGACTGGGGAGCAGCTGGGCAGACAGAGACCTGGCAGTACTGATGGACAACCAGCTGAACAGGATCCAGCAGAGTGCCCAGGTGGCCCAGAAAGCTAATGGCATCCTGTCCTGGATCAGCAATAGTGTGGCCAACAGGACTAGGGACATCGTTCTCCCCATGTTCTGGGCACTGGGGAGGATTTATCTCGATTACTGGGTCAGTTCTTGGTCCCTCACTTCGAGAAAGAGATGGAGGGGCTGGAGCAGATCCAGAGAAGCAACTCGGCTGTGGAAAGCACTGGAGGAAAAGTCTACTGAGGAGAGGCTGAGGGAGCTGGGGGGTGTTTAGCCTGGAGTAGAGACAACTCAGGGGGGACCTTCTGCCTCTCTCCAGCTCCCTAAAGGGAGGTTGTAGTCAGGTGGGGGACAGGCTCTTCTCCCCGGCAACTAGCACCCAGACCAGAGAGCAGGGCCTGACGCTGTCAGGGGAGGGTTAGGTTAGATCAGGGGTCCTCAAAATTTTTAAACAGGGGGCCAGTTCACTGTCCCTCAGACAGTGTCGCGGGCTGGGCTATAGTTTGTGCTTCCTGGCTTGTCCTGCCTGGGAGCAGGAGGGAGATACAGAGGAGCTGCCCAGCCCCGCTGCACAGCCGGCAGGACAAAGTCAACGGTGGCTGCTTGACGGACCAGCAGGCAGGATTGGACACCCTGGGGGGCCGTATCTGGCCGCGGGCTGGGGTTTGAGGACCCCTGGCTTAGATGTTAGGAAGCTCTTTGTCACAGAAAGGGTGGTCAGAGCCTGGACTGGACTGCCCAGGGTGGTGTTTGAGTCCCAATCCCTGGAGGTGTTGAAGGACAGCCTGTCTGTGGCCCTTAGTGCCCTGGTCTGGCTGGTGGGGTGATGTTATGTCCTGGGCTGGATGAACTCACAGGTCTTTTCCAGCCACAGTGAATGTGTGAGTCTCTGAACCTATAACAGGGAAAGTCTGGGAAGAATTTTAAATGCCACATCTTAAAATCTTCCCAGGAGATGCTGGGTGCCTTCTATAGTCATATATTTGTACTGGAATAATCACAGGAACTGTTGCTTTCAGTTTTTGTGGCTGCTCCATCAAAGACCCCAGATGAAAACCAGCGTTTCAAGGGTTTTTTAATGAATTTACAGTCGTTCTTTGCGGCTTTGAACATTTTTGCTTGCTGCCACAACACGCTGTGTTCTTGGATCACTAGAACGACCCACCTCCAGTGTGCCCCTTCTTTTCTCTAAGGCTTGCTGCTGGAGCTTTGGTAGCTCTGGTCTTTGGCTTCACTTGAAAATAATTGGGCTCAGCAGGATGATGACATCAGCAACATCCTATTAGGAAACTGGTTTTGCTCGTGAGTTGTGTGTCCCTTTGCCTCCTCTTTGTTTGATTCTGTTCTTGCATAAACCAAATGATGGGCAGTGCACAGCATCACGAGGGTGAAATGTCCCATTTCCTACAAACCAGTTATTTCTGTTAACACGTTGGACTGCTCCTTTGGGTTTGAGATGTAGCTGAGTCAGACAAATGTGTTTTGCAGAATTTCCCCACCTAAAATCTTGACCATTGTATCTTTCCTCATTGCATGCTGTGCTTTTTGGTAAAGTGGAAATCAAAAAACCCCGATCTGCTACCGGATCTGATCAACCTTGTGTTTGGTGCAAAACGGATGTGGTTAGTAGAACAAGAGACGTTCTCCTCCTCCTCTACTCTACCCTGCTGAGACTGCAGCTGGAATATTGTGTTAAGTTCTGGGCTCCTCAGCTCAAGAAAGACACAGAGCTGTTGGACAGAGTCCAGTGCAGAGACATGAAGATGATGAAGGGAGTGGAGCATCTCCCCGATGAGGAAAGGCTGAGGTAGCTGGATCTCTTGAGCTTGGAAAAAATGAGACTGAGGGGTGACCTTGTTAATGTTGATAAATATGGAAGGAGTGGGTGTCAGGAGGATGGAGCCAGGCTTTGCTCAGTAGCATCTAGAACTTCTTCATGGTAAGAGCACTAGAAGGGGCTGCCCAGGGAGGTTGTGGAGTCTCTGTCTCTGGAGACATTTAAAATGTCTCTGGCCACGTTCCTGTGCGACTGGATCTAGGTGATCATGCTGTGGTGGAGGGATTGGACTGGATAATCTTTTGAGGTCCCTTCCAACCCCTACTACTCAGTGATTGCATGATTCAGTCTGTGGTCCAAGAGCTCAGACAAAGGATACTTATGGCGTAAAACTCACTCCATTACAGTGGAATATCATAGTTTTACAAAAGTCTGTGGCCAGGTTTGCAAACAAACTCAGATTATTCACAGTCCTGTAAAATTTATATCAAATCAAGTCAAAGCAAATAAGAATCTGAACAGTGAAATATTGACATTCATGTTTGGTGTTGACTATAGACATATTAACAAACATCTTGACATCGAGACCTTCCTGGTCACGTCCCCAGCTCTTCTAGTTTAAAAGGTATTTTTCATTCACTAATGTACATGAGCATTTCCACTAGTGCTGGGGAGCTCCTAGAGCTTGAGTTGATTTTAAACCATTATTAGTCCTGTTGGAAACAAAGCAATTGTCTTAGTTTGTAGCCCTGACTGAGCACATGGAATCAAGTCTGCAGTGTTGTATGTTCTCATGGTCTCCACCACTATCCTAAGTCCTTTGCAGGTCATAAATCAGGGGTGATGCCCGCTGATGTTGATGCTCCCACTTTATTCATAGCAAACAGATGTGAAAATATGTTGATTTGCCTGGTCACTTAATTTATCATTATTAGTGTTGAAAAGCATTGTAGCAAGTAATACCTTAAACCTCAAATGGCCCTTAAATCACCTTAAATTTATCCATTTTCTCATACTTTACTTCCTGTGGTAGGGCAGTAGAGTCCAATCTGGGATTTAAGTCAAATGAGCTGTTACAAAGCTAAACCAGACTCATAATTTGTGTAGAGAAGAGGTGAATTCTTCCTTCCTCTTGTACTCTGAATAGTATGTAGCACACACTAGTGGTGTGCAGCTACTGGAGTGGTATGGAGTGGCAGAGAACCACCACATCGACCCTTCATCCCTTATTCCAGTAAGTAAGTACAGTCTTTGGGGACAAGAGTGAGCTGAGTCTTTTCTCTGATCCAAGTCTGAGTTTTCAGTCAAAACCCAGGTTTTGGTGATTGATGGCAGGATGCTAAAAATACTCACAAAACGTCTCCCTGATTCTGAAATGGAGTTTCTGGGGGGAAAGGAAATAGCAGTGTGTTTGTGGTAGGAGGTAAAGTGTGAACTTCCAGAGAAATGAGCTGTGAATTGCAGCTGCAGTGGAAATTGATCCTCTCTGTCAGTCCTTGCTCCATATTCCCAGGAAAACAGGGCAGAGCAGAGCAGGAGCTGAGAACACGGTCAACGGATTAAATGGGATGCTAAAGTGCCCAGGGCTAGAACTGGGCTTGCTGGTCCCTCAGGTCAGAGCTGCAACTGTCAGACATCACCATTTGATACCCTGCAGTAGCTGGCAGGAGAGCAGCAGGAAAACTGCCGCAGGCACCAGCAGGGGAATTGATGAGGACTACCTGGCTGAGCTGCAGGCATGACAGGCACTGAGCTCCTTGGGGACGTGAACCTCTTCTCGTCTCATTTGGTAGACCTGCTTTTACCATTTACCTCATGATTTGTACCAATGAGGTCTAAGAAAAGATGGGATGCTGAGGAACAGTGGAGACTCAGTTCATCTGGAGAAATTCAGGGTGAGCAGAGGGGTCTGGCTTTGCAGCCTCTCTGCAGAGAGGCCTTTACCAAGTCTGCAAGAAAAATACTCAGCAAATAGCTGATGTGCTCTGAGGTGCAGATGTTGCATATAATGGAATCTGTAAGGCGTGGCAGGAAGGTGTAGAGAGGTGGGGGTTGGTCTCTTCTCACAAGGAACAAGGGACAGGACAAGAGGAAATGGCTTCCAGCTGCCTCAGGGGAAGGTTCAGTTGGCCTTGAGAAGAAACTTCTTCCTGAAAAGGGTCCTAAGGCTTTGGAACAGGCTGTCCAGGGAGGGGGTTGAATTGCCATCCCCAGCCATGCTTCACAGTCATGGACATTTGGAGCTCAGGGACAGGGTTTAGCAGTGGCCTTGGGACAGTTGGGTTCATGACTGGATTTGATGAGCTTGGAGGTATTTTCCATTCTAAAAAGGAGTACAATAAAGCAAATAATGTAGCACTAAGTCAGAAATGAGGTTCATTTGATGGGAGAAATGATAAAGTATCACCTATTCCTTTACCATTTGAGAATTTACAAGTGAGACAAGTGGATAAATTCTTTGGAGCTCAAGCCTGTACCTTCAGAGGCTTTTTCAGGGACAAACCTTTTTGGGAATAGCATCCCCCATAAACCAGGGGTTATTCAACCTGGTGAATCACATCAGATCTTGCCTTGTTCTCCTCTGAATTCCTTTCTCTGTTGTGTCTGGGTTGCGTTTTTGTTATGTTTATACACTTGCTTTCTTTCCAGTCACTGCTGCCATTGACTGGTGGACACTTTGGTTGCCACAATGATTGGCTGACACATTGGTTGACAAAGGGACTGGTTGACACATACCACCTACCCCACAAAGGTATCATTATGGCCCTATCAGTTGCAAAATCTCTGAAAGAAAACTGGGTTAAAATGGTAAAGAACCCCAAAACAGGTTAAAATGCTAAGAAACCCAGATCTGAGCCATCTGATTCTGGAGATTACCGAGTCAAGTCATGAACCAAAGGGAGCAGAGTATTTGCTTTGTCTGATGAGCTTTATCTTGTGAATATCAACAAAAGCTCCAGTTGTCTCCATCTTTTACACTCACTTTCCTCCCTTGGCTGTTTGGTTAGAAGTGAAAACGTATATGTCATGCTCATCCCCCTGACTTCAAGACCTAACTAGAGGGCTAAATTGTGCTTTTCATTAAGGTAACATGACATGAGAAGATCTTCCTCCTGGGCAGAAATCTTGCACAGGTTTTGATCCAGGTTGGGTTTTGGGGGTTTTTTTTACAGCCACTCTATTTCAGGTTTGAACACACTGTGAATTAGGTTTATGTCTCTAACACAAAATGATTTCTCAGCTCCCCTGTGAATTTGCCAGGCAGGCTGTTCCGTATTCCTGCAGTTAGGAGCTTTGCTCAGCTGCTCCTAACCGAGTGGGTCTCGGCGCAGGTCATAGTCCGAAGAAGAGAAGATTCAACAGGATGCAACAGCAACGTTCAGGGGAAGAGCCCACCTTGAAATAGGAGCACGCTGTCCCAGTTCTTCAAAAAATCTGCCCACTTCCACGGAGCTCACTGCAGCAGGTGGCACCCCGTGGCCCTTCACTTGCGCATACGAGGTGGGGGTCCCCCCGCAGTGACTTTAGCCCCTGCACCCCCCCCCCTCGGCCTCATCACCGCCCGGCTCACCCACAGATGGCAGCGAGGTTGTGGTTGTCGGCGGATGTCGTGGTTTTGTCTGGGACTTTCCAGTGGCGCAGACTCGTAACAGGATGCTGCGGTTAGAAGCAAGGTCCCTCGCAAAACAGCAGAACAGGATTCAGCGTAGAGCAGCGAAGCAAAACAAAGTCCTTGATCAGCAATGCTGAGACAGAACAAAAGTCCCAATTCGGTCACTTACACCCTGTTTAGCCTGTTTGGATAGCTTTATGATTTCGGTGTCGCATCGATGCTCATACCCTCAGCTAAATGAGGGAATCCGTATGCTTTGCTAAGGAGATAAGAACAAAGCACCTACTGCAAGCATTGAAGGCAGCAGTTTTGTAGCCAATATAGTGAAATAAATTTGGCTTAGCTCTGCAGAATTTATGGATTTCGAGATAAATGTGTGTGTTTTGTGTAAATGTTTATTGTCCTATGAAGAACAATGGAGCTGGGAATGTGTCTGGAGCACAAGTGCCCTGGGGAATTGTTATATGTGAATTCAGTCCAATCAGCCAATTATGGATTAGTAATTATAAATTTCTTAATACAGCAAGCAATATCAGGCAAAGTGCAGCGCTGGGTGACCAGGGGAGTCTCCGCTCCACCAACTGGTCTGCTTTTCTCCCAAAAGCCAGTCTGTTTTATACTTCTTATCTTCTGGGTTGTTGTGGTACTGGAGAAGTTATCTACGTCAGCCTGTTGTTGGGTGGTCTTGTCACGCGCAGCCTCATCTTCTTGCTGACCTGGGGACTTCTTGATTACACAGCTCACAGGTCAAGACAACATCTTACAGCTTAAAATTCCAGTCTGTTCTTATCAGTCTATTCTTACTTCTTCCCTTATCCTGATGAACAAAGTTCAACTTATCACAGAATGACTGAGGGAACTAGGGTGTGGGTAACCAGAGAAAAGTAGGCTTGTGGAAGACCTGCTTCCCAACAGCTGTCTGAACTTGAGAAGATTGTAGCCAGGTGGGGATTGGTCTCTTCTCCCCAGGAACAAGCAACAAGATAAGAGGAAATAGCCTGAAGTTGCCCCAGGGGAGGTCGAGGTTGGCCATGAGGAGCAATTTCTGCCCCACAAGGGTTCTGAAGGCCTGGCACAGGCTGCCCAGGGCAGTGGGGAAGTTCCCACACCTGGAGGAGTTGCAAAGCCCTGGAGCTGTGAGGTGACAGGGGGTTAGTGAGGCCCTGGCAGTGCTGGGGCAATGGTTGTCCTCAATGAAGTGAAAGGTGTTTTCCAACCAAACTGTTGTGTCTTTCTAAATACTTAGAAACTGCTAAAAAACAAGCAAAATGAAAATGAGGAAAACCTATTTCCTTTTAAACTCATAACTGAATTTTGCAGAAGAAAATACAAACTAAACAGCCCCAACTCTCTCCTCATCAGACTGATTCTCCAGGCCCTTCCCCAGCTCTGTTGCCCTCCTCTGCACTCACTCCAGCACCCTGATGTCTCCCTTTTACTGAAGTGCCCAAAACTGGACCCAGTACTCAAGTTGGAGCCTGACCAGTGCTGAGTACAGAGGGACAATCACTTCCCTACTCCTGCTGGAATTCCTCCCAGTCAGTCTGGCCACTAGTAAGGAAACCAGGATTAGATCCATTACTGAATTCCCTTTGCTTTGTTGTTTTGTCACCAGTTGGCAAATACTTTGTATTGGTGATCAACTCTGTTGGGTACTGAAAATTAAAAAGAAATAAAAAAATTAAAAGAAGAAGAAGCTGGAGGATTTTAAAGGAGGAGGAAAAAATACTCTGCTTTGTAGACATTAGAGAGAAGAAGCAATTTCTTAACACCTTTTCTTCAAGCAGCCGAGATGAATAACCATCTTTGAACAAATATTTCAAGCACGCTGGGATTTTATTGAAAAGCAAAAAAAGATGAAATCTGGTGTAAATTGTTCAGAACAGTCATAGCAAAGGCCTGTTGATTAATAAACATAAAAGAGGGGAGATGTATATTAATTTGTTTACGTAGAAGAGGCTTCTAGCTCATTAAAAGTCTTCTAAGCATTTAACTAGTGAAGCAGTAGATAAAACCAGACATTGTCTTTAATCTTGTCAAAGGCTGTGACATGATGAAGCCCTAGATTATTGCTAAGTAGGTAGCATAGCTCTAATAATGACATTGGAACAAGGGGTGGGTGTCACCTCAGTGGTTCTGCTTTAATATGGTGGAAATTTGGGTTCAAGTTTCTATCTCAATTGATGGGATCGGTGGAACTGAAGAAGATTTAACTTTGTTGATCACCGTCTTTGGTTTTTTTATGTATAACTTAGGGTTAGGGAACTCATAAAATATTGGATATGGTATTTTTAATGGTTTATGTTTGTGGTTTATGGTCAACAGGGAGATTTTTAGGATAGGACAGATGCAGTGGGACATGAGCTGCTGCCCCTAGCATCTTATTGTTTTGATTCTTTACTAAACCACTACTACTGTGGCCTCAAGTTGCATCAGGGGAGTTGTAGATTGGATCTTAGGAAGACGTTCTTTGCTGAGAAAGTGGTTGGGCACTGGAACAGGCTGCTTGAGCAGGGGGTTGCACTCCATGACCTCTGGAGGACCCTTCCAACCCTTAATGATCTGTGTACCTGCGTAATTGGAATATTAATGTTGTGGTTGACTAGAGATTGAGTCATTGTGTTCAGTCCCCCTTCAAAATAAATGAAGAAAAGCTGAAGAAACACCAGACTTTTCCTTTGCAGGAACAGTCCTGGGAGAAAATCACTGTTTATTCACACTTTTCCTTAAAATTTCCTTTTCCTTTTAGCCACTTGTTTTGTGAAGGGTTTTGCTCTAAAAGGGTTAACACAAATTAGTTTGTAAGGTCCAAAGAACTAGACATATTTACTTTTTACTAGCAAGATGTAGGTAAAATGAGGGTTATTTAAACTCTACTGTGCACTTTAAGCATAAAAGCCACTTGGTTTTATACTTATTTTTCATCAAAGACACTTCTTTCCTTATCTCATTGGGAAGTTTTTTCATCTTCCTGATTTTTCAGAGCCCTATACTTTTATTGTCATTTGCATTATGAGAGAGAATGCTGTGAATTTCTGCCTCTGTGTCATATTTATAGAAGCATTTAACTTCTTAGTACTGGTTGTACCTAGCATTCGAACATGAATCAATAATCATCCTCGAATTGTGTCGGTAATTTTGCAGATCCAATGCGTGGGCCACGAAAACTGGAGGTTGTGGAGATCAAATCCAGGCAAATCACGATTTGCTGGGAGCCATTCGGATATAATGTCACCCGTTGCCATCGATACAACCTCACTGTCCATTACCGTTACCAGGCTGGAGGACAAGAGCAAGTGAGAGAAGAAGTAAGCTGGGACACAGAAAGTTCACATCCCCAGCATACAATTACTAACCTCTCACCATACACAAATGTCAGCATCAAATTAGTACTAATGAATCCCGAAGGACGCAAAGAGAGCCAAGAACTTGTAGTGCAAACCGATGAAGACGGTGAGTTGTTGTACCTGTCTACAGATACACGTTGTCCATTTCTACTACCTCATAGTCAACACCTTTCTTCGTGGAGGTGCATGTTCTGCTTTTACTAACATCTGCAACAGGTTTTTGACCAGCTTCATTCACTTTAAGGCAGTAGAGAATTGCAGAATCATAGAATCATACTCAAGGTTGGAAAATATCTTCAAGATCATCAAGTCTACCCATCCACCCTACAACCCCTAACCACTAAACACCATGTCTGTTTTTAAACCCCTCCAGGGACAATGCCTCCACCATTAACATTTCTTTCAGGAAGAAAGGCTTTGGGAGCTGCGTCTCTTGAGCTTGGAGAAGACAGAGGGGTGACCCCATGAATGTTGATAAATATGGAAAGGATGGGTGTCAGAAGGATGGATCCAGGCTCTGCTCAGGGGCATCTAATGATAGGACAAGGGTCAATAGGTGTGAGTCGGGACAGAGGATGTTCCACATCAGTCTGAGAAGGAACTTCTTCCCAGTGAGGATGACGGAGCCCCGGAAGGTTCTGCCCAGGGAGGCTGTGGAGTCTCCTTCTCTGGAGATGTTTAAAAGCCACCTGGCCATGTTCCAGTCCAATCCCCCTGCCACAGTAGGATCTCCTAGATCCAGCTGCACAGGAACATGGCCAGGCAGGTTTTAAACATCTCCAGAGAAGGAGACTCCACAACCCCTTGAGCAGCCCCTTGCAGTGATCTGTCACCCTCACTGTGAAGAAGTTCCTTCTCATATTTCTCATGATCATACATGCAGAGACTTCACTGCAGCTCATCCCATTTATATCTGAATGGGAATGGGTTTGTATTTTCTTCCACATCAGTGATAGATTTACTGCAGCCACATTAGAAAACATTTCTAGAAAAATCTTCAGCAAGAACGAGGAGCTCTTTTAATAAACACTCACAGTTTGTCACAAAAACTTATTAAAGCATTTAATTTCTGCTGCACTGCTTCTACATTTCTCATTTCTAATCAAAATATATGAGGGGATGAATTAAACAGCATAAGGCTGTATAGTGGCTACCGCAACAGATTTGACAAAGCATAGCTAACCACAAACATTGTTTAACTACAATTAATTCTGCTGTCATAATCTAATTTTGATTCAGTTCAGTTGTAGGGTGACAAAGCTAAAGACTTTATTGTTATCTGGGCTGTTGATGTATTTTTACACTTTGATGTAGTGTTAGGGGATCTGATTTAGGGCTGAACTTGTAGAGTAGGGTTGATGGTTAGACTCGATGATTCCAAGGGTCTTTTCCAACCTGAATGGTTCTGTGATTCTATGGCTTTCTTTAAAATGTTGTCATAAATATTTTCTTATTCCTGGAACTTTATATTATCACAGAATCACAGAACATTAGGGATTAGAAGGGATCTTGAACGATTATCTAGTCCAATCTATTGAAAACCAGCACCAGTGTCTGAGAAAAAGGACATAAATTACATAAATGACGATAAATCTGGACATAACACAACATAGGGACCCAAATAATCACCATCACTGTTCAAATCACACAGTCATGTAGGTTGCAGGGATGCTCCAAGAGCTCTTTTAGTCCAGCCCTTTGCTCCAACTTACTCAATCTCTTATATATTTGAGTTTTGAGGATCTCCAGAGATCGATATCCTGCATCTTCTCTGGGTAACCTCCATCAGTGTTTGACCTGGGAGATTGGACTAGATGATCTTTGGAGGTCCCTTCCAATGCCTAATCTTCTGTGATTGTGTGATCTCCTTCAGGGCACAATGGTTCCATTTTGGAGGGTTTCCAAGAGTCTTGTGCCATGCTTCCAGCTTTTTACACTATATTTAATTCTTCTCCCTTTACACATAACTTACACCCTGATTCAAAATGAGTTTTGTTTGTTCTTTCCTCCTTAAGCAATGTTTAGTACCCAGACTTAAGGCTGACCTAAAGGCCTAATCCTGTGGGTCTATACAGGGCTGGTAAATTTGTGTTCACAAACCATTGACTGCGTCCTTGGAGCTTGGATTTGGTAGAGCAAAGGACTATGTAGAGAGCTTTGAAGAGGTGATTCAAAAGTCTCAAACCCTATAAACCTGAAAAGCCCAAAGATCTCCAACCTTTATGATTCTATAACAGCAAGGATTAGTGGGAGGAGGACCCAGCAAGGGGAAGGATTCCCCTCATCTTCCTCGTAGATCATCCTATTTCTTCATGTAAATCTGCAGAAGAGGTCTGTGAAGTTACTCCAACTACTGCAATGAGTACTTTCCACCTTCTTTCTGTAGCACGGGCAAAACGCAGTGTCTCTTCTCACTGACCTCCCCTTGTTTTTGCTTTGGTCTTGGGATAATAACAGTGGGATGAGTTTCATGCCTCAGAATCGCAAATATGACACAGAGTGTCTCCTTCTGAATTTTTTCTCAAACCAGCAATTTTTCTCTTGTTTTTTCCCCTGCTAGTCCCAAGTGCTGTGCCGCTTGAATCCATCCAGGGCACTACCTTTGAAGAGAAGATTTTCCTTCAGTGGAGAGAGCCAGCGCAAACATACGGGGTGATAACTTTGTACGAGGTACCCAGCATTTTGCTATGATTTTGTTTATATCTGTAGATAAGATTTTCAAAATACCTGATTTGTAATAAAATGGATTGGTTTGGCTCTGTTTATATAGAATCACATAACATTACAGAACATCAGGGTTTGGAAGGGACCGCGAAAGATCATCTAGTCCAATCCCCCTGCCACAGCAGGATCCCCTAGATCAACTCACATAGGAACATATCCAGGTGGGTTTGAAACAGTATCACAGTATCACAGGAATGATAAGATTGGAAAAGACCTTAAAGATCATCCAGTCCAACCTAAATCCAAATAAACCCAGTAATCCTAACATCTAACATCTAGATCATGCCACTCAGCACCTCATCCAGCCTAACCTTGAACACCTCCAGGGACGGTGATTCAACCACCTCTGTGGGCAGCCCATTCCAAAACAGGATCACTCTTTCAGTGAAAAATGTTTTCCTAATGTCAAGTCTAAACCTCCCCTGATGGAGCTTAAGACTATG
>VXBP01008892.1:84791-127956 GCA_013400115.1 Rhinopomastus cyanomelas
ACTGAAATCCAGGTACACCACATCCACAGCCTTCCTCTCATCGACCAATCGAGTTACTTGATCGTAAAAGGAGATCAGGTTGGTCAAGCAAGACCTACCCCTCCTAAATTCGTGTTGACTGGGCTTAATCTCTTGGCCGTCACGCAGATGTTGCATGATAGCACTCAGCACTAGCTGTTCTATAACTTTGCCCGGAACTGAGGTGAGGCTAACAGGTCTGTAGTTTCCTGGATCATCCTTCCGACTTTCTTGTGTATGTGGGTCACATTTGCCAACTTCCAATCATCTGAGACCTCCCCTGTGATCCACGACTTCTGGTAAAACGTCTCCAAAGAAGGAGACTCCACAATCTCCCTGGGCAACCCCTTCCAGTGCTCTGTCACTCTTACTATGAAGAAGTTCCTTTCTTCTGTTTTGATGATAGCAGCACTTAAAATGTCATAAAATCAAATAGACCATCTAGTGATGGGCTTGGGACAGTTGGGTTAATGGTTGAACTCAATGATCTTCAAGCTTTCCAATCTCTGAAGGAGGCTACAAGAAAGCTGAGGGAGGGCTTTTTACATGGGTGGTAGTGAGAGGACAAGGGAAAAGGGTTCCAGACTTGAAGAGAAAAGATTGAGGTTGGACATGAGGAACCAATTCTTTGCTGTGAGGGTGCTGAGATGCTGGAACAGGTCACCCAAGGCAGTGGTGGCTCCCCCATCCCTGGCAGTGTTGAATGCCAGGTTGGCTGGAGCCCTGAGTAATCTGTTCTAGTGAAAGTGTCCCTGCCTGTTCACAAGGGTTGAGACTAGATAATCTTTAAGGTCACTTCCAGCCACAGCCATTCTGTGATTCTATGATCTTAAAGCTTCTTTTAACCCTGAATGATTCTTTGCAAGGCCCAGAATGTCCTCAGTTTACCAGCTTAAAGAAAACTGCTATTTTTAGACAGATCACATTCTGTCTGGTAATGTAGATCAAATATTGAGAGGATTGAAAGACAGATCTTAGGGAATTTTTACAAAGAACAGGAGACACAACGCAGTGGTGACAGTTCACCTTTAGATGAGACTCATTGCAGGCAGCTTATTGTTACAGAAACAAGCGGGTATAATTAAAATTTTAAAAAAGAAGCATTTTTAATGCAAATCCAACTGAATCCGGTGTTGTTAGATGTCTCAAAATTGCTGGTTTTCCTCCTGTGGAGGCTCTGCCTGAATGCCTTTTAGAAAAATTGACAAAAGACTGCAGAGATTAAGCTGTCAGTCAGTAATCACTGTTTAGCTTCTTACCTGACCTCACGGCAAAATTGGTATTGAAAGTCTCTGTTTAAAAAAAATCAACTACCCCAGAAAACCCCAAAACCCCACCTGACTGAGATAGGCTCTGAAAAGAAAGAGGTGAATTGAGTGGTGACCTACTGATACTGTTTTGAAAACTATTTTATTGTAAGAGGAGAAAATGTTGTGGAAAACTATGAATTGATTTTTTTTTTGATGAAGCAAACTCCGTCCCAGCTGTTTCAACTGTTGTCAGTCTTCAGGGATCAGGATGCTTGAGTTAATATGTTAATGTTTTTATTGATGTGAGGTATTGTGTACAAAGAAAACAGGCGGCTGAGCATCACCTTTCTACTCACAAACAGGTCTGGTTACGTTGCTGAGGGGTGGATGTGCTGTACACGTGGCCTTTCTCTATGAAATCACAAAATCACAGAGGGTTAAGGATTGGAAGGGACCTTGAAAGATCATCCAGTCCAATCCCTCGGCCACAGCAGGGTCACCTAGATCAAGTCACACAGGAACACGGCCAGGTGGGGTTTAAACATCTCCGGAGAAGGAGGCTCCAAATCCAACAGCTGTAATGCACCTGTTCAGATGCCTTTAGCACTGGAAAGGAAGGGTTTGGCCAAAATTTCTTAGGTAGTTAGGTAGTTAGGATCATAGAATCATTAGGGATTAGAAGAGACCTCGAAAGATCATCTAGTCCAATCCCCCTGACACAGCAGGATCACCCAGACCAAGTCATACCGTCAGTCTAGGTTAGAAGGGACCACAGGATCATCCAGTTCCAACTCCCCTACCATGGGCAGGGACACCTCACCCTAGATCAGGCTGGCCAGAGCCTCATCCAGCCCGGCCTTAAACACCTCCAAGGATGGGGCTTCCACCACCTCCCTGGGCAACCCATTCCAGGCTCTCACCATTCTCACGGTGAAGAACTTCCTCCTCACATCCACTCCAAATATACCCACCTCCACCTTTGCTCCATTCTCCCTAGTCCTGTTGCTACCTGATATCTTAAAAAGTCCCTCCCCAGCCTTTTCGTAGGCCCCCTTCCCTGTGAGAAGAGACCAGCACCTTCAGATACTGGAAGGCCACAATAAGGTCACCTCGGAGCCTCCTCTTCTCCAGACTCAACAGCCCCAACTCTCTCAGTCTGGCCTCATAGAAATGGTGCTCCAGCCTTCTGATCATCCTCATGGCCCTCCTCTGGACTCGCTCCAGAGTAAGGGCTGCACAACTGGATGCAGTACTGCAAGTGGGGTCTCACCAGAGCAGAGTAGAGGGGGAGAATCACCTCCCTCGACTGGCTGGCTACACTTCTCCTGATGCAGCCCAGGATCCAGTTTGCCTTCCAGACCACAAGTGGACACTGCCGGCTCATATTAAGCCTTTTGTCCACAAGTACCCCCAAGTCCCCCTCCCCAGGGCTACTCTCCAGCCAGTCACTTCCCAGGCTGTACTTGTGCCTAGGATTGCCTTGACCCAGATGCAGGACCTTACACTTGGTCTTGTTGAACTCCATGAGGCTTGTGTCCACCTCTCCAGCCTATCCAGGTCCCTCAGCATGGCATCCCTTCCCTCCAGCATGTATGGTGTTGCTGAACATCAGAAGAATCTGGAGTTGCAACTATGAAGGGTATATGGAGAAAGTACTGGCATAGTCACAGAAGGGTTTAGATCTCAGAAATCCTCTAGTTTTAACCCCACCTCTCACCCGACCAGGTTGTCCAGAACCTCATCCAACCTGGCCTTGGACACTACCAGGGATGGAGCAGCCACAACCACCCTGGGCAACCTTTTCCAGGGCCTCAGCACCCTCACAAGGAGGAATTTCTGCCTTAGGTCTCATCTCAATGTCCCCTCTTTTAGCTTGAACCCATCCCCATTGTCCTATCACTAGCGTTCCTCAGAAAAAGTCCCTCTCCCGATTTTTTGTAGCCCCTTTCAGGTACTGGAAGCTGCTAAAAAGTTCTCCTGGAGCCCTATCTTCTCCAGGTTGAACAGCCCAAACTCCCTCAGTCTGTCTCCATAGCAGAGGTGTTCCAGCCCTCTAATCCAGCCTATGGCCCCTTCTGGACTTGCTCCATCTCCTTTTACTGGGGGCTCCAGAACTGGACACAGAGCTCCAGACAAAGTCTCACAAGAGCAGAGTGGAGGGGTAGAATCACTTCCCTTGACCTGTTTTTACTACCCTGCTATAAGCCTGAGCAAGACTTAGGAGCAACGTTGCTCTTTCTAGGACCAGCCCATTTTTAGAGGGGCAGCAGCAACTCTCTTAAGCAGCCCTTCAGTCTGCAGCAGCATCCACCTTCTTGACACCTATGTCTTGATCCCAACAGATTGATGAAACTTAATGTGCAGTCCTAAATCAGCATCCCTAGGGGTAAAGGCTTGGTCTCACCTCTGTGTCCAGCATGTTACCCTGAGTACCTGACTTTAGGTAGTTAAAATCCCATAATTAGGCTGTTTAGTAGGGCCAGGCATTTGGGTTTAGTGCCTGAAGGAGACGGTCCATACACATGGTGGGGGAAACTGTGCTGAAGCATCAAACAGTCTTTACTATTGTGAAATTCAGAGCAACCCTTGTACCCACGGAACTAACAGCACAGTTTATCTAGGTGGACCAAAGACTAATTTTCAGCACTTTACTGCTTTTATATTAGATGAGTCTGTATAAAAATCAATCTTAATTAAGTCAGAGTTTGCAGGAAATTGTGAGTGTTTGAGGTGTGTAGTACTGCCCTGTAGATGTTGTAGGTGTCTTCTCAATTACCATGATATGGAATAAGTAGAACAAAATGAATGCCAGTTACAGAATCATAGAATCATCCTGGTTGGAAATGACCTCCAGGATCAGCAAGTCCAGGCCTCATCTCAACAGCTCCCTAACCCCTACACCATGGCCTTAAGTGCCACATCTACTGTTTTTTAAATACCTCCAGGGATGGCAACTCCATCACCTCCCTGGACAGCCTGTTCCAGTGTTCAATGTCAGGAAAGATCTTCTTCCCAAGATCCGATCTAAACCTCCCCTGATGCAACTTGAGGCCATTTTCCCTAATCCCAGCATTAGGAATTTGGGAGAAGAGACCAGCACCAGTCTCACTACAACCTCCTTGTAGGTAGCTGTAGACAGCAAGAAGGTTTCCTCTCAGCCTCCTCTTCCCTAGACTAACTCCAGTTCCCTCAGCTGCTCCAGTTTTCCAGCCCTCTCCTCAACCTTGTTGTTCTTCTCTGGCCCTGCTCCAGCCCCTCATGGAATGGAAAAGGAAGAGATTTGGAGGGCTGGCTGTAAAGAGTTATCATTTTATATCATAAAAAAAGTATGAATTCTTCACATACAAATGAAATTTTAAAAATAAAACAAAAAGAAAAGGGGGAAAAAAAAAAAGAAAGAGGATGAATAATTTCAACTTCTTCATTTTTTAATGGATTTCTTCTTTTTCAATTCTCATTACCCTGCATGGAAATTAGTAATTAACAAGAGAAATATGGATCAAGGTTTTTACTGGGAATTTGTATTAACATTTCTAATGACAACTACAAATACTGTTTGGATCAAAGAAGGAGCTGAGGATGCAATGTACACTCTGCGTATATTATGTGACGTTTTATCTTCTCCTTTCTCCCTCAAATGAGAATCTGACCTGGCTGCACTAAAATAACCTAACAAAGCATCTCAGTTAGCAATTCCAATATCTGAGCTTCAGCCTGAGCTACAGACTTTACCCACTTGCTGGAAAATTTGCCTTAAGCCACCCTTATCACCCTTTAGAGATAAATCTTCTGCAGAGCCAAACGTAGCTGATAACTTCCTCATTGTGTTGCAGATCACCTACAAGGCAGTGAGCTCCTTCGACCCCGAAATAGATTTATCCAACCAAAGCGGCCGCGTGTCCAATTTGGGAAATGAGACTCATTGTCTCTTCTTTGGGCTCTACCCTGGCACCACCTACTCCTTCACAATCAGAGCCAGCACAGCTAAAGGCTTTGGACCTCCAATCACCAACCAGTTCACCACGAAAATATCAGGTACTTTATTTTTCTTCTTTGTTTGATGTCCTGTCATTTCCTTGGGGATGTAACAAGCAGCAAGTTGAGAATAGGAGATATATGGTCATCTCTGAAGATATCACAAAGAGTATCCTCACAATAAATGAACACTGGTGGAGGAGATAGAAAACAACCCTGAGGAAAAGGAGTTGAGGATGCTGCTGGTGGATGAGAAGCTGGCTATGAGCAGACAGTGCGCACTTGTAGCCCAAAAGGCCAATTGCATCCTGGGCTGCATCACAATAAGTGTAGCCAGCAGATGGAGAGAAAGGTCTTTGCCCCTCTGCTCTGACCTGGAGTCCTGCATCCAGCTCTGGAGCCCCCAGTACAGGAAGAGCAGAGACCTGATGGAGTGGGTCCAGAGGAGGCCACAAAAATGAGCAGGGTGCTGGAGCCCCTCTGCTCTGGAGACAGGCTGAGGTAGCTTGGGTTGTTCAGCCTGGAGAAGAGAAGGGTCCAGAGGGACCTGATAGTGACCTTCCAGACTTTGAAGGGGGCTACAAGAAGGCTGCAGAAGGAGTGTTTGCAAAGGCCTAGAGTGATAGGATGACGGGCAATGAATTCACATTACAGGAGGGCAGATTGAAATGAGCTGTTAGGAAGAAGTTCTTTAGCAGTAGCAGGGTCGAATACTGTAACAGGTGGCCCAGGGAGGTGATTGAGGCTCCATCCCCAGAGATATTCAAGAGGAGGCTGGACAAGGCTCTCGGCAACCTGATCTTGTTGAGGCTGTCCCTGCTCCCTGCAGGGGTGTTGGACTAAATGACCTGGGGCCATTCTAGAGTCCTCTGATGTATATTGGCACATCTGAAAAAAATTTCCAAGTGCTTTCAGTATCAGCCAGTACTTTGAATTTCATTCCTCTTCACAGCCGTAACCCAAGAAACCCTGTGAATTCTGCACTAGCAGTCAGCACCAGCTGCTCTTACAACATTTAGCATAGGGTTTGTTGGACGTGAAGATGAGGGTTTCATTCGGAGCTTAGTCAGCCTTGACATGATTCTAAATTAGTACAGGAACAGTGCTGGAAAATCTCTTTAATGAGCCGTGAAGAATTGAGAGTAGAGCTGAAATAGGGTCTGCCTGGCCCTTGCTGAGCGAGTGTTGCTGCTGCCAGCCCATGTGTGTTCCTATCGTGTCTGATACTAGACAAGGACATCAGAACTAGAGGTTTTCAGATAACAGCAGCATGACTGTCACTTCTACAGAGTCAGGAACAGCTTCCTAAAGTCTTCCCAGAGGCAGAAGAACCCTTGCTTTTTCCAGCTAATGGGATACAATTCTGTTCCACCCTCTTAACTGCTTGTGGATTTGATGACAAGACAGTTAAGACTTGAAATCCCTTTGCTCTTCACTTCTTTACAGTCTTGTTGGAAATTAAACTGATGGCTGAACTATGGCCCCTTGATAATATTCACAGAAAATTACCTAGTCCATCTGTGGCCACTCAGGCTTTTCAGGAAGGATAAAGGAAAGCATTAGGGGACAAAATCTCTTCTGTTTTCCTCTCATTCTGTGTGTTTTGCCCCATCCTTCATTTTCTGTTCTCATTGGAATGAAAAGTGCAATCAGAGATAGAATCACAGAACCACAGAACATTAGGGATCGGAAGGGACCTGGAAAGATCATCCAGTACAATCCACCACCACAGCAGGATCCACTAGATCCAGTTGCACAGGAATGTGACTAGGAGGGTTTTAAACATCTCCAGAGAAGGAGACTCCACAACCCCCCTGGGCAGCCCCTTCCAGGGCTCTTCACCCTCACTGGGAAGAAGTTCCTTCTCATATTGATGTGAAACCTCCTCTGTTCCAGCTCACACCCACTGCCCCTTGTCCTATCACTAGATGCCACTGAGCAGAGCCTGGCTCCATCCTCCTGGCAGTCTCCTTTTTTCCAAGCTCAAGAGACCCAGCCTTTCCTCATCCACTTCCTCCATCATCTTTGTGGTGCAGAGCCTTATTGTCTCACCTTAAGACCCGGAGGCTCTCAATGTTCCCAGTTCTCTCCATTTTGGAAGGACAGAGATGATGGATGAAATACTTCACTACATTTTGGAACAGCGGAGGTGGCAGCAGTGAGTGCTGACCCATTTCTAGTTTGAGTCATTGCATTTGCCTACCTCTAGATGACATTTTCATCATTATAAACCACCCTTAATTTCCTCTTAAGTGTTTGAGTAGTACTACTCTGTGCTGTAAGTAGATGCAGTGTTTCACTCTATGGGTGTGTGATTGGCACTGATAGATGAAGTGTTCTTGATGTAAACACACATTACCAGAAGCAGGACTTGGAGCGGCGCAGGCAGTCACAATTGATGGGCACTCTGTTGGAAGAGTGTTTTTTGCTGCCTATCACTTTGTGAGGAGTCAGCTACACTAGCAGAAATTTCTCATAATGAGAAGAATTTCATCCATTTCAGGCACAGGGCTGACATCGTGGAAAAAAATCTGGTGAATGATGTGTTTGTAAAGTGCTTTCAGATTGGGATTTAAATATTTAGCAAGGAGAGATTACACTGAGCTATTGCTCAGAATCCCAGAATGACTGAGACTGGAAAAGCTCTCTGCGCTCATCTAGCCCAGCCCAGGACCTCACATTGTAACAGCGGCCAAATCAAGGCACTAAGGGACACAGCCAGACTGTCCTTCAACTCCTCCAGGGGTGAGGACTCCACCACTGCCCTGGGCAATCCAGTCCAGGCTCTGATCACCCTTTCTGTGACAAAGGGCTTCCTAACATCTAACCTAACCCTCCCCTGGCAGCTTCAGGCCCTGGTCTCTCATCCTGGTGCCGGTTGCCTGGAAGAAGAGCCCAACACCACCTGACTACAACCTCCCTTTAAGGATTTGTGGAGAGGGAGAAGGTCCCCCCTGAGTCTCCGCTTCTCCAGTCTAAACACTATCATCTCCCTCAACCTCTCCCCAGAAGACTTTCCCTCCAGTCCCTTCCCCAGTCTCATTGGTCCTCTGGACCTACTCCTGCTTCTCCATCTCTTTCTTGAAGTGAGGGGCCCAGCACTGCCCCCAGTATTTGAGAGGAAGACTCCTCAGTGCCCAGTCCAGGGGGAGAATGATGTCACTAGTCCTTCTGGCCGCACTATTGTTGATAGATTTGGGCAATTTGTAAATGTGTCAGTTTGCACAGAAATGGTGGGAACTTGATGGAATATGAGCAGTGAATTGCAGAATCATGTGTGTTGGAAGGAACCTTCAAGATCATCAAGTCCAACCATTAACCCAGCACTGCCAGTCTTCGCTAAACCATGTCCCTCAAACATTTAGACCAATAATTTTAAGTTAAAAGGGTGCCCTAAAGGCATAACAGTGTTAATCCTTTCTTGGATCAAGGACAGTGAAGTTCTTGCAGCTTTCAAGGAGATGCAGCTACTAGTGGGAAGGTGAGAAAATAGACTTGAAAGACACATCAGAGTCATGTTGTTGGAACTGTTTGTATAACTAGAGGAGCCTAAAGGTTGATACTAGCCGTACGTGGAGTGTTGTAATATCCTCTGGGTCATTTGATCCCTGCTCTACAGAAAGTGTCCGTTGGCTGGAAAATGCAGGTAAACAAATTGAGATGCTACCTGAAAGGAGGGTGTAGAGAGGTGGGGGCTGGTATCTTCTCACAAGGAAAAAGGGACAGGACAAGAGGAAATGGCATCAAGCTGCACCAGTGAAAGCTGAGGTTGGCCATGAGGAGAAACTTCTTCCTAGAAAGGGTCCTTGGGCCTTGGAACAGACTACCCAGGGAGGGGATTGAATAACCATCCCTGGCTGTGTTTCATAGTTGGGAAGATGTGGAGCTCAGGGACAGGGATTAGCAGTGGCCTTGGGACAGTTGAGTTCTTGGTTGGACTCAATGAGCTTAAAGAGCTTTTCCAGCCTAAACAATTCTATGATTCCACCTTTAACTTGAGTTTGAAGAGCCATTGCAAGAACCTGCTGAAGACCTGCTCTCCCACCAAATATTTTCTTTTTGCAGCAGGAATTACTTTGGGGAAGTTCACTGCCTTGTGGTCAGAATAGCTCATTGCAGTGACCATTTCATGTTTTGATGGCCTTTAAATCTGCTAATTGTGGGTCATCATGAACTTCTGAGCAGCAAGGAAACCTCAGCCTGCTAAAGAGGCAGTTAAGTGAGCAGCCTTCCACCCAGTGCAATGAGGAAAGACAGCTAGATGGTAGCACTGGAAGCAACGGCAGCACTAGGAGACAATAGCTGAGGCATCGTTTGTTTTAATCACAACTGTGATTCCTTAATGAAGACACAGTGGGGAAAAGCCCTACTGACCGTGACTTCAAACAAAAGGAAGCTCTCACGGTCATCATCTGCTGCTTTACTGTCCATTATGGCTGCACTTGGACAGGAGACCCAGGACAGCTACAACAGGAGTAAAAAACACCCCAGCAGTGACATTCTATAGCTGCTGCAATGCTCAGAAAATATCCTCTAACTCCTGGTGTATGTGGGAAACATCCTATGGCTGCTGCAATGCTCAGAAAATATCCTGTGGCTGCTGCCATACTCAGGAAACATCCTATAGCTGCTGCCATGTGCAGAAAGCATCCTATAGCTGCCGCCACACTCAGGAAACATCCTATAGCTGCTGCTAGGCACAGAAGACATCCTGTAGCTGTCACCACACACAGAAATCGGGACTCAGTTTCAAAAGCTAGAATCTCAGACTATAAAGTATCTGCAGATGCTCCTGTGGAGAGAACTTTCCATTTCCACTCTGGCTTCTCAATACTTAGTGCAAACTTACTCCTACTTGTATCCACCTTGGAATTGGCAGGGAGCTGGGATTTCTAGGGTTTTGGTGGGGATTTTTAAATCTGAAGTTATTGAGCAGTCATCTCACACTCACAGTGTCTCAGACCTCTAACCTGATCTTTATATTTGACAAAAACTTTACAATTACCGATTTGAATAAGGGAAGGAATGCAGGAGTAATGATTCTTTGTGTCTCTCTTCTTCTAGCACCTTCTATGCCACCGTATGAACTTGAAACACCATTGAATCAAACTGACAGCACTGTGACAGTCTTGCTGAAACCTGCGCAGAGCAGAGGAGCTCCTGTCAGGTACTGGAGAGTTGGGATAAAGAAAAAAAAACAACCCTCTTTACAGAATTAAACCCAAATTGATTAATTTCCTAAACATGTTTTCTGGGGATTTTCTACTCAGCAATCAGTGTCTAAATTCATGTCTGCATTAGCTCTAATTAAATTAAATAGCTGAAGAAACGGGAAGGCCTTTGATGTTGGAGTGTTGGGGTATTGTTTAAAGGATTCGATCCAGACACAAGTGGCTTGTTCTTTGAAGATAAGGAACAAAGCCCTTGTTCTGTTGTGTGGGTGGCTTCTTTAAGGTAATTGCTTACTGCACTGTTAGAAGTTCAAGGGCACATCACATTTTTTATGCTGAGCCACTGTCTTTAATAGTCGCTCTTCTTGTTTACCTTGCAGATTTGAAAGCATCTCCTCGTAGTAAACGAAGCAATTTAAACCATGTGTGTGCTGCTGTTCAGGAAGTGTTTACATTTAATTGACCATGCTAGCAGAAATGGGGAGGAAAAAAACCAAACCCAACCGGGAAAAACATCACCTAAAGCATCCTTTAGCGTTCTGTAGTGTCATTAATGAATTTCTAATTAGCAGCTTTCCAGTCTCTGCAGGAGGCTACAGGAAAGCCAGAGGAGGGCTTTTGACATGGTGGTAGTGAGACAACAAGGGGAGAGGGTTCCAGACTTGAAGAGGAAAGATTGAGGTTGGACATGAGGAAACAATTCTTTGCCGTGAGAGTGCTGAGATGCTGGAACAGGTTGCTGAAGGCATTTGTGTCTGCCCCAGCCCTGGCAGTGTTGAAGGCCAGGTTGTGTGGGGCCCTGACTAACCTGCTCCAGTGAAAGTGTCCCTGCTTGTGCAGGAGAGTTGGAACTGGATGATCTTTAAGGTCCCTTCCAAACCCAGACATTCTATGATTCTGTATTTCTATGATTCTATGATCAGCAGAGGTTCTGCTCACCACCAGATGCCCCATCCTTTGAGCATCCTTTATTGCTTAGACTGAAAGACTCCTGTTTTTCAGGAAAGGGACAAGCAGAACACTGAGGTTGTTTTGACTGAGAACAAGCCATGAGTTGAATGCTCTGAATAAATGAAGATACTCATGAGAGAAAAACAGGTTTTTCTCAAGTTCAGGTAGTTTTCCCTTTTGGTTAATCAGGTATCATCAGAAGTGCCAAATTCTTTTGTTGCTGTAGGCAGAGTATATGACTATCAAGAGAGCTGCTGAAGAGAGTCCAGTGCAGAGCCATGGAGATGATGAAGGGAGCGGAGCATCTCCCTGATGAGGAAAGGCTGAGGAGACCAGGTCTCTTGAGCTTGGAGAAAACGAGACTGAGGGGTGACCCCGTGAGTGTTGATAAATCTGCAAAGGGCAGGTGTCAGGAGGATGGAGCCGGGCTCTGCTCAGGGGCACCCAATGATAGGACAATGGTCAGTGGGTGTGAGCTGGAACAGAGGAGGTTCCACATCAATATGAGAAGGATCATCTTCCCAGTGAAGGTGACAGATCACTGGCAGGGGCTGCCCAGGAGGTTGTGGAGTCTCCTTCTCTGGAGATGTTTAAAACCCGCCTGGCCATGTTCCTGTGTGACTGTATCTAGGGGATCCTGCTGTGGCAGAGGAGTTGTACTGGATGATCTTTTGAGGTCCCTTCCAATCTCTAATCTTCTGTGATTCTGTGATATTGTGTTTATGTAGATCCACAGGTTAAAAATTCCATCCTCTAGCTCATTCCAAAAACTTTTCTATAGAGAAGCATCTGCAACACTCTTGGGAGGTCTGAACCAGCAGGCAAAACAACCTGAAAGTTATGAAAGCAGATTTAATGAAACTGATTTAGATTCGAAACAGAAAGATTTGATGTTTGTCTTCCTTTGCTATCAAGTAGTCCTCCTGAATTCAGGCATCTGGATTAAAATAATAGCAGTTAGAGTCAGTGTTCTATAAACACCAACCTATTAGACCATTAATGGAAAATGAACTAAAGATGATTGACTCGGCGACACATTAGTTACTGGACTGACTGTGGGAAGGAGCTAGTTAGGAGATTAAAGTGTGCTGGGTAGGGGATGAACAGTTGGTAAAACACATGGAGAGATGCAAAAGCTGTAGAGCTGACAGGTGAACACATAGCAGGGGCTTTGCCAAGGTCCTTTGCAGCAGCTCTTAAACTAAAGTGAATCCTGGCTGTGGACTCACGGTGGAAATAAGGGGTGAACAGAGAGTGAAAATTGAAGTACGAATTTCTTAACACGTAGAGTCATAGAATCATTCAGCTTAGAAAAGACTTCCAAGCTCATCTAATCCAGACATGAACCCAGCTGTCCCAAGGCCACCACTAAAACCCATCCCTGAGCTCCAGATCTCCACAACTGAAACACTGCCAGAGATGGAGATTCAACCCCCTTCCTGGGCAACCTGTTCCAATGTCTAAGTACCCTTTCCAGGAAGAAGGTTTCCCTAATATCTAACCTAAACTTCCCCTGATGAAGCCTGAGGCAATTTCCTTTTCTCCTATCCTTTGTTCCTTGTGAGAAGAGACCAACAATTCACTGTGAAGGCAGGTGATGGCCAAGTCTCGGTGCCTCGCTAACTCCTGTTGATGCACTGATGAGTGAATGTCCAGGGATGGTGATTCAATACCCTCCCTGGGGGGAAGATAAAGTTTGGCCTGAAGACCTTTCCCAGGAATAAGTTTTCCCTAATATCCAACCTAAACTTTCCCTAGGGCAGCCTGAGGCCATTTGCATTGCACTGAGATGATCAGAGGATTGGACCATTTCCTTCATGAGGAGAAGCTGAGAGAGTTGAGCAGCCTGAGGAGGAGACTGAGAGGGAATCATATCACTGATTAGGGTGTCAAGGAGATGGGATTAGGCTCTGCTCAGTGGCTCCCAGTGACAGGACAAGAGATAATGGGCACAAACTGGAACCCAGGAGATTTGAACTGAACATGAGGAAGACTTCTTCACAGTATGGATCCCAGAGCGCTGGCCCAGGCTGCCCAGAGAAATTGTAGAGTCTCCTGCTTTGGAGACTTCCCAAACCTACCTAGATGTGTTCCTGTGGGATCTGCTTTAGGGAATCTAAAGCTGTAGCAGGGAGGTTTGGCTAGATAATCTCCTAACCCCCACCAACCTGAGCAGCCTGGGCTTGTTTAGAATTACAGCTTTTTTCTGCAATTAAATTCTCCTCTGCTTTCGATCTGACAAATCCTAACACCTTAGGGAAAGGGCAGTGCTGATTGTTTGAATGTGGATCCCAAAAAGAAAACTCCATTCTCAGAAGTTGTTTACAGTGAGACCACATGAATCACAAAGGCCAAATGGCATCCCAGGTTGGTTTAGAATTCCCAAGACCACACACGATTGTTTTAATCCAAGTACCAGTGGCTTTGTCTTCAATTTTGGGTCTCAGAATCACAGAACATTAGGGATTGGAAGGGACCTCCAGCATGTTGGAAGCTCACTGCTGTGTTTATTTCAAGGGGATTATTTCCAAATTATGTATGGAATGGTGAATTCATGCCCTTCTTTAACAGCTGGCAGAGCCATTGTGATTTTTAGAATGGTTGTAATTTGCAAGGCTTTTTAAAATTTTAATATAATTTAAGATGATGGCTCTCTGGAAATGATGTAATATCTGTCTCAGCAGGGGGAATTATCTTTTTCCCAATGAATTGAATTTGCATCAAATGCATACAATTGCAAATGTTTTTTCCTCTGAGGACTCTTCAGCATGTATTGAGGGACTCGCTTCTCCAAGGCCCTCTCGTTTGTACCTTCTTCAGGGCAAGTTAGCCTGAAGGTTAGAAGATCCTGGAGCTGAACAATCTGCAGGGACATAGATTGGACAGCTCTCTCACCTCGAGTACTGGGTTCAGTTTGGGGCACTTCAAGAAGGACATTGAGAGGCTGGAGAGGGTCCAGAGAAGGCAACAGGATTAGGGAAAGCTCTAGAGAACAAACCTTGTGAAGAGCAGCTGAGGGACTGGTTAGTCTGGAGAAAAGGAAGTGAGGAGACCTTCTTGCTGTCTGCAACTGCCTGTCAGGAGGGTGCAGAGAGGAGGGCACTGATCTCTTCTGACAAGGAACACAGGACAAGATAAGAGAAAATGGCCTCAGGCTGCCCCAGGGGAAGTTGAGGTTGGTCCTGAGGAGAAACTTCTTCCTGGAAAAGGTCCTCAGCCCTTGGAACAGGCTGCCCAGGGAGGTGGTTGAATTGCTATCCCTGGCCATGTTTCCCAGTCATGGAGATCTGGAGCTCAGGGACAGGATTTAGCAGTGGCCTTGGGACAGTTTGTTTCATGGTTGGACTTGATGATCTTGAAGGTCTTTTCCAGCCTAGATGATTCTATGGTTCTATACTTGAGCCAAGCAATGCTGATGGATTGCAGAGAGCTGCCTCACACCCAGAAACGAAAAACATGAAAGAGTTGTAGGTTGTTTACCGCATTCCATTTTAAAAGGTCTTTCTGACCTTCTCCAGGAAAGTCTTCCCCCAAGCTTTAGCTTTGGCAAGTTTTCTACGTCACATAGATTTCCACTGTCTCTTGCCTTGATGTAGGTTGAGTGGTTCCTCTTCTTTCATCTCTGTTACACAAGCAGCAGATGCTGTCACCACACTGCCCTCCTCCTGCTGTTCTGCACAACTCAGGGGAAAATGCAGTGTGAAGAAAACCCTTTGCCAACCCAAGTCTGGGGAATGCTCCTTATAAAGAAAAGGGATCATCAGAAGGTGGAGAGAGCTTTTCTAGGCCCCTGTAATATGACAGACAGCATTCCAGTGATGAAACTATCTACTGTCTTCACAGAAACACTCACTGATCGACAGAATAAATGAGTTCAAGCTAAAAGAGGGGAGACTGAGATGAGATCTGAGGCAGAAATTCCTCTTGGTGAGGGTGCTGAGCCCCTGAAAAATGTTGTCCAGGAATGTTGTGGCTGCTCCATCCCTGGAAGTGTTCAAGGCCAGGTTGGATGGGGCTCTGGGCAACCTGGTGTGGTGGGAGGTGTCACTGCCCATGGCAGTGGGTTGGGACTGGTTGAACCCTGATCTCCCTTCTACCCCAAACCAGTCTGTGATCATTGTATCTTTAATTCTTTCATTCTCTGGCAATTAAGAAGTCCAAACAAAAGCCAGCAAGTTAGCCAGAATCACAGAATATTAGGGATTGGAAGGGACCTTGAAAGATCATCCAGTCTAATCCCCCTGCCCCAGCAGGATCCCCTTGACCAAATTGCACAGGAACAGGCAGCCAAGCTGGTTGGAAAGCCATTGCAGGTATCATTGCAACTCACAGCAGCAGAGCTTCCAGCAGTGAACACAAAAGTTTCAGGATGTTTTCCCTAACCTTGAAGAGATCACAAGGCTCTTCAATTGTCCTTGTTAAGGACTGGGCCTCAGAAGTTGCACCAATACACTTCTCAGAGAAGAAGAGGTCCTGGCAATGCAGCCTGAGTTTCCATGTTGCATGATGAGAGCACATTATTTCCTGTGATTGAATTACTGAGTCAGACATCACAAACATGGCTATAAATACAGGATAAGTGAGCAAACTAGGTTTGAAACAGGAGAACACCTATGTCCCCAGTAAGATCTGTGTTTGTGTTCTAAGTGGGCTCAAACGTGGCAACGGCATGTGCAGATAAAAGCAAAAGCATTACAAACCCTTTATTTGTAGCTCTGTGCTCTCCCAGTTCCTACCTAGCATCTTAAGTAACACCAGTAAGTTGCTGTCATTTCCTTCTGGTGACAGTGACACTATGAAAACAGAAAGATCTGGTGTTGACACAACTGAGACTTGCCCAACTGAGAAGAGATTCACAGAATGACAGAATCACAGAACATTAGGGGTTGGAAGGGACCTCAAAAGATCATCCAGGCCAATCCCCCTGCCACAGCAGGATCCCCTAGATACAGTCACACAGGAACATATCCAGGAGGATTTTTAATATCTCCAGAGAAGGAGACTCCACAACCCCCCTGGGCAGCCCCTTCCAGTGCTCTGTCACCCTCACTGGGAAGCAGTTCCTTCTCAGATTTGAACTTCCTCCAGCTCACACCTGTTGCCCCTTGTCTTATCATTGGGTGCCACTGAGCAGAGGCTGGCTCCATCCTCCTGACACCTGCCCCTTCCATATTGGTCAACATTCATGGGGTCACTTCTCAGTCTCCCATGGTTTATGGTTTTGAAACAGTGGGCATGGTGGTGTTGGATTGATTGTTGGACTTGATCTGGGAGATCTCTTTCAACCGTTGTAATTCATAGGGGAGATGCTCCACTCCATCATCTTTGTGGCTCTGCACTGGTCTCTCTCAAGGAGTACTGTGTCTGTCTGGAACTGAGAAAAGTGTGAGCTCTGGTCTTACAAGAGCTCATGAATAAAACACTCAAGATATTTGATGGATTTATGGCCAAGAAAAGGTTATAAATAAAGTTCTCATACGTGTTCAAGGTACGTTACTAATTCAACCAGTGTCCTGTAACGCTATGTTCAAAATACAACCTTCTGCACTTTAGGACTGTGAGGTCTAAAGAGGGAACTGGGTGCCCATTCTTTAGTTTGCTGGCCAGAAGCAGCTTTTCTCTCGTGCAAGGGTCTGTAAACATAAAGTCTTGAATTGCCTGCTGTTGGGTCAGCTCTTGCCTGCAACCTATTTCCAGATCGTCATTTTACAACCCAAGAGGCAGCCAATAAATGCTGCTTGAGGATGTCTGTGCCAGGGTTTTTATTAATGCCCATAATTGTCACCTCTTTATCGCAACAAGTCTAATTATTTACAGCAGAAGGGTCCATTTTGGTTGCTTTGAGGGAGCAGAGCAATAATTGCTGATGCTGTAAAAGTGCTCTAATTCTTTTTTGTTCCTCAGCAGAACTTGTCCTTGGGTTGTTACTGGGACTGGAGTTAGAATTTACGGTGTGGGTTGTGTGGGGTGCTAGCTCAGTTGGAAATTTCCATGTTCCTTCTGCTGTGACTTCTCATACTGCCTGGAAGGAGCTTTGATTGTTGATTTCATTGAGTGGTATTTAGTGTCACTGAGATCCCAGCACTTAATACCATACAAATTCATCTCAGCTCAGTACAGGAACATTGAGGTGCTGGAGCCGGTGCAGAGAATGGCAAGGAAGCTGGTGATTTCCTCCCCTTCCACTCTGCCCTGGTGAGACCATAACTGGAATATTGTGCTCAGTTCTGGGACCTTCAGTTCAAGAAGGACACAGAGCTGCTGGAGAGAGTCCAGCACAGAGCTACAGAGATGATGAAGGGAGTGGAGCATCTACTTGATGAGGAAAGGCTGAGGGAGCTTGGGTCTCTTGAGCTTGGAGAAAAGAAGACTGAAGGGTGATCCCATGAATGTTGGTAAACGTGGAAAGGGTGGGTGTCAGAAGGATGGAGCCAGGCTCTGCTCAGTGTCATCTAGTGATAGGACAAGGACCAATGGATGTGAGCTGGCACAGAGGAGGTTCCACATCAATATGAGAAGGAACGTCTCCATGGTGGGGGTGACAGATCACTGGAAAGGGCTGCCCAGGGGAATTGTGGAGTCTCCTTCTCTGGAGATGTTTCAAACCCACCTGGCCATGTTCCTGTGCGACTGGATCTAGGCGATCCTGCTGTGACGAGGAGGATTGTACTGGATGTTCTTTCAAGGTCTCTTCCAATCCCTAAGGTTTTGTGATTCTGTGAAAGGCCTGGTCGTCAGGTCTGATGAGGAGTGGTTGAGGGAAGACCTTAGTGCTGTCTACAACTGCCTGAAATGGTGGAGAGAAGTGGCTGTCAGTGTCTTATCCCAAGTCATTAGCGATAGAACAAGAGGAAATGGCCTCAAGTGGTGCCAGTGGAAAGTTTGATTTCTTCCATAGCACAGGCTGCCCAGGGAGTGAATGGAGTAGCCCTAGAGGGGCTCAAAAATTTAGTAGCTGTGGCCCAGGGGGACAGGATTTAGTGGGTAGTGTGGAGTTGGGGTGTTGCTTGGATTGGATGATCATGGAGTTCTCTTCCAACCTTGATGGTTCTTAGATTCTGTGTTCTTGGATAAGTAAAGCAAGCTAGAGCAATCTCAGGGTGAAACAGAGGATAGATGACTTCAAGTCTCTGAAGAGGTTGTTTTTCAGTGCCATAGCTGGGGACCAACAACTTCAATCAGATTTGATAGAACATTTTTCTCTTCTGTCTACTTAAATGAGCATCTTGATGGTTGAGTACGCAGGCAACAGAGCAGTGTCATTTTCATGTGAGCCCTTCCAAAGGAGTGGCTGCTCAGTGCTCAGCTCAGTCTACCCATGGTCAGATTTTCTATGACCCTATTTGCAAGTGAGGTTTGTCTGTCCTGTTCCATCCTCTGGTCCTGGGGCCACCTAGCAGAAGCTAGTCTTTCTTGATGCTGCAGATTGGATTTGGGAATGGGCCCAAAGCTCCAGGTCTCCATGACTAGGAAAAGCAGTCTGGGCAGCGTGTCCAAAGGCCTGAGGACCTTTTCCAGGAAGAAGTTTCTCCTCAAGGCCAACTTCAAATTCCCCTGGGGCAGCTTGAGGCCATTTTCTCCTGTTCCTTATAAGAAGAGACCAACCCCCACCTCTTCATCCTCCTGCCAGGCTGTTGCAGACAGCAAGAAGGTCTCCCCTCAGCCTCATGTTTTGTAGACTAACCAGTCCCAGCTCCCTTGGCTGCTCCTCACAAGGTTTGCTCTCCAGCCCAACCCTGTTGCCCTTCTCTGGACCCTCTCCAGCCCCTCAAGTTCTCCTGGTATTGACACCACTTTTTCTATAGATTCCTTTTCACTGACTGTAGGACCTTTTCTTGCAGGATTATAGTTTTGGAGCAGGACTGTAGAGCCCTTTATTCACTGTCAGACACTAAATAACTACATTAAAGAACAATCCAAGAGAAATCACAGATTCATGGAATATTGGGGTGTGGAAGGGGACCTCAAAAGATCATCCAGTCTAATCCCACCGCCACAGGAGGATCACCTAGATCCAGTCACACAGGAACATATCCAGGCAGGTTTTAAATGTATGGCAGGAGGACTGTGGTTTCCAGGACAATATAATTTTGGGGAATTTATAACTCTCCATGTAAATCGTATTAGATTGACCACTTCTGTGTGTGCTGCAGCAGTCTGAAGGTGCATTGCAAGAAACCAAGTGAATGCTTTTGTCTGATATGAGGTGTTTTGAAAGTATATGGAGGAATCAAGAGGAATAGTATGTGGGAAGGGGAAGAAAACCTCTAGATGAGCTGGGAGCTAAATGTTTTCACTTCCTGTGCTGAAAGACCATTCATTTTCCTGAACGTGTCATGAAAACTTCCTTTCTGTTGCTGTCTAAGTAGGAAGGGAAATCAGTGGCATTTTACAACAAGCATCATGGCTCTAAAGCAGGGCTAAGTAAAAGCTAATCTGCTCAACTGGATTACATTAAGTGACATAAAGGAACATTAGAGTTGCTCACTGGGCTCTACCACTGAAAGCAGCAACTCTTTACTCAGGAGTCCTGTAAGTCCCTCAGCCTGAAACAGGCTCAGAGAGTAGCCGGGTGGATGTCTGAGGCCTTACAAAAATGTTGAATTTAGGGAGAAATTCCCATGGAGGATCAGTCAAGGGTGAATGATTCGGCTGTGCTCTCACATACAGAGCCGGAGCTGTTTCCAGGATTATTATCGCAGGGCAGCAGAAGCAAAAAGCCAGAATCTCATCTGTATTTACCAGTTGTGCTAGTCCTGAACTGTGCAGAATCTTTTATCTACAGCCAGATTTCCTGTGGGAAGAGCCATACAGAGCTGTGCTGCCAAGGTTTCTGTGCCGCCTAATCCCACCAGTGTGGCTCCTAGTGCAGGGAGGAGGGAGGGATCCACCTTCATGGACAGAATAGAAGGTCAACCTCGTGTTTATCCGCGGAAATCCTGAGAAATGCCACAAAAACTGACTGGGTTTTGCTCTCTGCATCGTTCTGCACTGCTGAGTAGCATGTCCTGCAGACCCCTTTTGTGGAGCAGAAAGGATGAAGATGAACAGGGACAATAACCTCCATTTCCAAATTGCTGGGCCAGGCCCCACTGAATTTAAACTGGGGGAAGAGCTGTAAGACCTGAAAAAGGACAGTTCTGTTTGGGCTACTTTTGCCGTGTTCCTGCTCTCCCTCAGCAGAGCAGGAAATAAAATGCATCTGCACCTTGGGTTGCTGCAGCAATAACTTCGGCAAGTGGAGCTACTCAGGGATCTGTCCTGGGTCCAGTGCTGTTCAACAAGTTTATCAGCGACACAGACAACAGCATCGAGTGCCCCCTCAGCAAGTTCACCAATGACACCAAGCAGTGTGGTGCGGTGGACTCACTTGAGGGAAGGGAGGTCATCCAGAGGGACCTTGCCAGGCTTGAGAAACTTGAATGAGTTCAACAAGTCCCAGTGCAAGGTCCTGCACCTGGGTTGGGACAATCCAAGACACAAATACAAGCTGGGTGCAGAGTGACTTGAGAGTAACCCTGAAAAGAAGGACTTGGGGATGTTAATCAATGAAAATCTCAAGGTAGGCTGACAGTGAGCTCAGGCAGCCCAGAAGGCTGGGATCCAGCATGCATCAAGAAGTGTGTGGCCAGCACATCAAGAGATTCTTCTCCTTCACTCTGCCCTAGTGAGACCCCATCTTGAATGCTGCATCCAGTTCTGGCATCCTCACTGCAACAGGAAGATAGCTCTATTGGAACAAGTCCAGAGGAGGGCCATAAGGATAATCCAGCGGCTGAAGCACCTCTGCTATCAGGACAGGATGAGGGAGCTGGGGTTGTTCAGCCTAGAGGAGAGAAGGCTTCAGGGTGACCTTATAGTGCCCTTCCGATACTTGAAGGGAAACTGTAGGAAGGCTGGAGAGGGACCTTTTACAAGAGTGTCCGACAACAGCACAAGGGAAATGGCTTTAAACTGAAGAAGAAGAGGTTTAGAGTGGAGCTTAGGAAGAAATTCTTTGGAACAAGAGTGGCGAGGGTCTGGAATAGGTTACCCAGAGAGGTTGTGGATGTGTCCTCCCCATAGAGATGTTCAAGGCCAGGTCGGATGAGGCTTGAAGCCACTTGGTCTAGTCAAGAGGCATTGCTGCTCATAGGAGGTTGGATTAGATGATACCTGAGGTCCCCTCCAACCTCAGCTGTTCATGATTCAGTCCAGGCACATGCTGCTTCACACCAGTACCCAATGAAAGCATCTGGCAGGAGAAAAATGGACAAAGGAGACAACATGTCCAGACCAGTGAAGCAGATCTGTTTGAGCTGGTATCTCCGTACTCCATGTTGTATGCTCTGGCTGAATAAGTTAACTTACCCATATCCTCTGTGAGTGCTTTAATGAGCAGTAAACAGTTTTCAAGCTTTGAACCAGAACCCCTGTGGAAATTGTCTCGTGAATTGGTTAAGCTGGCTCAGCAAATATTTTCCTTTCTGTGCTGCACACAAACAGCAGGTCTGCACCTTGAAAGGGGGTGCAGACAAGTGCTCTACCTCCCTCCACTCATAAACTAACTCATTTTCCTGCATCTTTGTACTTAATTCCCCAGCCCAGTGCAGCAGTGAGTTCTCACTGCACAGCTCTGTAGAGGATAGAAAGCTCTCATTCGTTTAGTGCTAACATTGAGTCATTAATTCATTAATGATCCTGGATTTAAATTCTTCCTCCTCATTTCTGGGCAATATCCAGACTGGTTGAATATGCAGAGGGTCACACTTTAAATCTACAAGCTGCGTGTTTGTTCTTCTTTCTTTTTGCAGACTGGGCATCCCTGGGAATTTGCAGAGAGCAGAAGGAAAACCACAGCTCTGGGATGCAGCATCTTGTATAATAAATAGCAGTTGGGAGATGAGTCCAGGAGAATGAGCAGGAGTGATCCTTGTTTGTGGATTTAGTTCTGAGGGAATCTTTCTATCCTTTAAGAACATCCCATTTGTTTTGATTACTTTTATAATTCATCTGTGTGTAGCAGCTGATCTTCAGGCTGTTGAGGAAGAAGCCTGTGGTTTGCAAGTAGTACTGGGTTTCTCTGAAAGTTGGAAAGCAGGCTCTTTGCAGAAAAGCTGCTGCTTCTCCTATTGCTCCATCCCTTTTCAATCCAGTACAGGGTTTTATCGTATTGTAGCCAGCAACTTCGAATGTTGTAGAATGGTAACAACAGTCTATGACTCCTTTCAAAGGACAGTGAAGCTGGGGAAGGGGCTGGAGCACCAGTGCTCTGAGGAGCAGCTGAGGGAGCTAGAGGGTTGAACTGGAGAAAAGAAGGCTCAGGGGAGACCTTCTTGCTCCCAGCAACTCACTGAGGTTGAAGAGGTTGGAGTGAGGTGGAGGTCGGTCACTTCTCCCCAGGAACAATTGACAGGATGAGAAGAAACAGCTTCAGGTTTCACCAAGGAAGGTTTAGATTTGCCATCACAAACAGTTTCTGCCCCACAAGAGTTCCCCAGGCCTGGCCCAGGCTGCTCAGGGCAGTGAGGTACTCCCCGAGTCTGGAGGGTTTAAAAACCCATGGAGATGTAGGGTCAGAGAAAGGGATTAGTGGGGATCTGTTTGGAGAATTCTTGGACTTAACAATCTTAAAGGTCTTTTCCAACCAAAACTATTCTGTGATCCTATGAAGATGATTTAGTGGAAATGTTGTAGCACAGTCATCTTATGTCAATTTAATGAGCTATTAGTGCCCTGTCTGCTTCCCAGTTCTCTTGGGAATCCAAATGAACTGGTCATCTAGACCTTGCTAGACCTATTCTCTCCCAAATTTGTGGCTCGTGGGAAGTAGCATTGTGTCCTATTCCGTAATAGAAAAACAACTTCTTTGTTTCTTCTTTGCACCTTGGCTTTTGCATACATGGAAGGAACTGGAAGTGTGTTCACAGAATCACAAAATCACAGAACATTAGGTATTGGAAGTGACCTTGAAAGACCATTGAGTCCAGTCCCCCTGCCACAGCAGGGTTGCCTAGATGAGTCTTGCCATTGTAGTCTGATGCGATGGGGCATGTGAGCTCCCCAGTTGCCCATTGGTTTGAATATGCTCAGCCTTCTCTGGAGACAATTAAAACCCACCTGGATATGTTTCTGTGACTGGATCCAGGTGATCCTGCTGTGGTGGGGAGATTGGACTGGAAGATCTTTTGAGGTCCCTTCCAATCCCTAATGTTCTGTGATTCTTTAACTCCAGGATTTCCCTTTTGTCCCTTCCCCATCGCTTTGTACTTCATTTCCACCGTAAATCCGTATTTCCTTTCTCTGAAATGGAGTGAAAAGGATCAGTTGGCTCTGCCATGGCTTTGGGTTTCAAACATTTTCTTCAGATCCCCTCAAACTTCATTCTTTTTCCAACTAAATTATTCTTGACAGTTTTGCTTCCTTTAATTTCTTTTAATCTGTGACGAGACTTTGCTCCTTTTTCCTCTGCTTCTCGGTTGTTTTATAAATTGGCCTTGGCAACCTGAACACTGGTGAGTTAAATGGTGTCATATTGGCTTATAAAAGCACCTCGCTTGCTCTACCCAGATAGTTTTATCTCCTATTTATGAACTTATCGCTTTGCTGTGTTCTTTTTAAAAAGACATTAAGCAAAGAACATAAAGCTGATTAAGAAGCTTTTGAAATGGTCTTTGGATTGTTCTGAGTATCATAAATGTGAATTCACTGAGAAGTATGTTTTCTGGCTCAGGACCAAACAGCATTGCCATGGTTTCAGCAGAATTCCTTGCAATAGAAAACACTATTAAAGGAGAGCACAGTTCTTCAGACAATGAAAACCTTATTTTGTTGATTTAATGGCACATTTTAGCCTACGATAATAGATCAGATTGCTCAGTTGTTCTGATTCAGGACTGTGCATGGGATTTCAAGGTCATATTGTTTGATTTGGACAACTTTTGGCTTACAGTAGCCCTTGTTCACCATCTGGTCACGTTCTAGTAAGTTGGAACTTCTTCACAGTGAAGGTGCCAGAGCACTGGAAGGGCTGCCCAGGGGGATTGTGGAGTCTCCTTCTCTGGAGACATTTTAAACTTGCCTGGCCATGTCCCTGGGTGAATGGATCTAGGTGATCCTGCTGTGGAAGGGGGATTGAACTGGATGATTGTTCAAGGTCCCTTCCAATCCCTAGGGTTAGTTCCTGTCTATTTTTTGTGCCATGTAAGGTGATCATTTTGCAGGCCCTATGTGATACCTAACCTTTGCTTATAATTCCCATGTCTTTGTGCTTGTTACCAATTGGTAATTACTAAATTGCAGCTACATCAAAGGCAGGAGCGGGGGGGGGGGGAAGCTCAGATAAAGAAAAGTTTAAATTAGTTAAGTCAAAAGAAAAAAAAGAAGCAGCAAAAAGCTTTCATCTTGACCTAATTTATTTGAAATTCTCTGCCTGATGCCAAGATTAATAACAGGTGGCCTTTTAGGCAGAACTCAGCTTGAGTTTAATGTTCTCATTGGTCCTTTATTATCCCAAACCTCAAGCAATAAAGGGGTTTTTTTCACCTTGCCCTTTGTTTACCATGTGAGACTGTAATTGAGTTCATATTTCTCCCCTCCACACACACCTTTCAGCTGTAGTTAATATTTTATTACACCTGATTTTATCAAGAAGTAGCTGAGCGGCAGGGTATGAGCCCCACACAGCTTCCCACACAGAAGCACTTGCGATGTCCTGGTGTCAGGCAGGTTCCATGTAATGAGCTGTTGCTGAGACAATACAAAATGCTCTCATGGCTCCCAGCTGATACTAAAATACATTTTAGTCCTGATCTTATCTCAGTCAAAGCAGGACAACGATCAGTTTAAGTTACACTGATGAAATATCCAGCACTGTGTTGTTATATCCTGCGTGTGGCACCTAGCAAAGATTGGTCCTGTAAGAGTAGCTTTTATCTGCTTTCAGCCCTTTATTTGTGAGCGAGAAGGGGGTTGGGTCATCCGTTTGTTGCACGAAGACTACATGAAAGGATGGGATCATTTAGGTAGCTTTGCTGTTTGTTCTTAGGGACAGGGTTTAGCGGTAACCTCGGGACAGCAGGGGTGATGCTTGGACTTGATCTTAAAGATCTTCTTCCACTTGAATGATTCTATGATTCTTCAGCTGTAATAAACTGACACCTTCCTTCCTCGGCGCTGCAGACTGACGGGTTTTCTGTTGCTCTAAGCTATTCTAATGGCAGAAAGTACTTTTAATACAGATAGCAGCTTTGTGGAATATTTTGTGAAATTCTTATCCTTACAATCCACAGTCTTTCAATTCAAAGCCATGTTGTGAGCAAAGAGGTAGGGAGGCATCCCTGCGCTCTTCTGCTCTGTAGTGCAGCCAGTCTCAAAGCCCTGGAGAATCCCAAGCCTTAGGTTACTTCAGTTTAGGGCAGCATCATTTAAGTTAGTGATACCACTGCTTGGGCTTTAAATCAAGAGCATAAAGCCTTGTGGAGTGAGATCAATAGTATTGGGTATCCAGGATGTATCACCTCATTCACATGTCAGGATGTTCCTTCCTTTTGGAATAGACTTGATGATCCTAGAGGTCCTTTGCAGCCACAAAGTTTCTGTGGTGGCCTGTGGTTACAAGGCTGAAGATCTGTGAGATCTTCTCTGATCTAGTGTGTTTAGATTCTCTAAACGTAAGAGAAAATAAGGCAAAACATGAAATACACGTAGCCATCAGGACTAGGTGTCACCCATCTATCCACGACAATGTTGAAGTGTTTGTCATCATCTCCTATTCCTTTCCTGTAGGTTTTCTCTGAAGAATGTTTGGAGCCCAGGCTCTGATATCTCCTTGAAATCTTAGAAAGTTCAGGCTCATAACCAGTTCTTCTGGGAAAAAAGCATTTAAATCAAGGAGCACTGGGTTCAAGCTAAGAAAGGAAAGATTTAGGCTTGGTATTAGAGAAACTTCTCCAATGTTAGGGAGGTTGATGGCTGGAATGGGCTGCCAGAGGTGGAGGTAGGGGCCTCATCCCTACAGTCATTTAAGGTCAGGCCTGATGAGGCTCTAAGCAACCTGACCTAGGTAGAGTGGTCCCTGTGTAGGGAGGTTGGACTAGATGACCTCTAGAGGTCCCTTCCAGCCTGGAACATTCTATGATTCTCTGACTCTAAATCCACAATGAGCTTAGGGTGGCCATGGCTTTATCGCTTTTGGAGCCCATTGGGCCCTTCTGCATTTAAGATATTGTGTGGGAAGTGGTTTTTTTCTTGTGGAAATGGAGTGCATTGTCATACTCTTCCCCGTTGACCATCCTTGGAGGAAAGAATGAGCAAAATACCTTGAACTTCAGTGGCATAATGCTCCCCATATGACAACTGTCAGGATTTTCCATATAAATTCATAGGAATTCTATGGGGAGGTTTGCTTGGCTGTATTTTCCCCAGAAAATCCCCTTTGTAAATACTGACTTTTAAGTCTTTGAGTCTCCCCACACAAAAGACTTGGGCAGTCACAAAGCAGCTTAGGAGTTTTACATTAAAAACCAGATATGGTTCCCCATGGACTTGGGTCTGTGAAGATAAAGCTTATTAGGGCCCCTGAGAGTTTACACTTGGCACTATCTCAAGGGGCTGAACCTAAGCTGCCTTATCTCCTCCTTTACAGCTGCTTTAGGTATTTCTGCTGTGATTGATCTGAGGAATCAGGCTCCCGCCATGACGATGGAGGTGCTTTGTGCTGTCAGTCCCCCTTGTGTTCACTCCAGGGCTGATTCCCAAAGATTTGTGGCTTTCTCCAGTTTGACTTTTCCCATGATAGGCTGGTGCCAGAAATAGTCTTTCATGAAAAGGAAACATAGAATCACAGGGTTGGAAGGCACTTCCAAAAGTCATTCAGTCCAACACCCCTACACCAAGCAGGGCTATCGCCTACCAGGCCAGATTTCCCAGAGCCCCATCCAGCCTGACCTTGAATGGCTCGAGGGATGAGGCCTCTACCACCTCTCTGGGAAGCCTGTTCCAGGGATCCCACATCCTCAGATTTGTGACCTTTTTCCTTCTATCCAGCCTCATTTTTCCCTTTTCCAGCTTCAAACCATGACAGTTCATCCTATCATTCCTGCCCTTGTGTCTTCCCCAGCCTTCTGATAGCCCCTTTCAGGGGTTGGAAGATCACTAGAAGGTCCCCTGGAACCTTCTCCTCTTGAAGCAGTACAACATGGAGAATCTAACTAGGCTTATTTCTTGACATGTAAAGCTAGTGAATAAAGCCAGGAGTGGAAGAAGAACTTTTCCATCTGAGTTTCAGCAAGCTACTAGCATAAAATATTTTCTTAGTCACTTTCCTTACACTTTGGAAGCACCAGTTGTCTCCAGCATTAGAAATTTGCCCAGAATGCTGCAACCTCTGTTTGCATAAAACCTCCTGACTTCAAGCAGAGATGCAAATCAAGTTGTAGGAGATTAAGACTCCTTTAATTCATAAAATAAAAAGGATATGAGCAGTATTATTTGCACCATTGCTGGGTTCTTCTTGTTTCTCCATTATAAATGAAATCTTAGTATATTAAAAAATATCTGGTTCACTGGGTGCTGCGGTGTCTTCTTCCAAATTCCTAATGATAGGACAAGGGGAAATGGCCTTAAGTTGCATCAAGGGAGGATTAGATTAGATTTTAAGAAGAAGTTCTTTCCTGAGAGAGTGGTTGGGCCCTGGAACAGGCTGCCCAGAGAAGGGGTAGAGTCCCCATCCCTGGAGGTATTTAAAAAGCAAGTAGCTAGAGTACTTGAGGTCATAGTGTAGGGGTTAGTGAGCTGTTGGGATGAGGGTTGGACTTGATGATCCTTAATTCCTTTCTAACCATGATGATTCTATGATTGTTTGCCTCAGACTTAATTTGGAAGGTTTCGTTGGTCTGTTTTTCTTTACTGTGAGTCCTATATATTTGTATCTGAACATTTTGGTCATCCAAGATTTTTAAGCTCAATCTTTTTCTATTCATTCTTTTTTAATTTTAGAAGCTATAGCAGACAAGGCTGTATTTTACTTGAAGCCCAGAAAAATTCCTGATCTCCCAAATTAAATGTTGCTGAAATAGGGATTGGACTATGTGATCTTTCGAGGTCTCTTCCAACCCCTAACATACTGTGATACTGTGATACTACTTTCAACAATCTTCTCCATCACCCACCTTTCTTTAATGCCACCTCTAATAAATCTACAGACTCCTGCTCCACAGGAGAGTAAGTGACAATTTCTTGTTATATTCTAACTAAATTATTAATTCCTGTCCTTTAAAAAGTCATTTCCCTCTTTCCTTTCAAGCTAATGATTTACAGATAATTTACAGTACTGTGAAATTTTAAGTTATAGGATGAAGGGCAGGAAGAAAAAGACCCAAATCCCCAGTGTTAATCCATATTGACACATTATGGCCATGTGAGAAGCCACTGGTGACAAACATGCAGAATTAGGGAAGAGCTATTGGGTTAGGGAACTAAAGTGATGGTCAATGGGTAGATTAGAGGTTATTTTGCTGTTAGAATCTGCTGAGCATTAAAACAAAGCACCTGTGAGGGAACTGGGTGTCTTGACCTTGGGAAAAAGGAGGTGAGGGATGACCCCATGAACGTTGATCAATATGAAAAGGGTGAATGGAGTGGGAAGGGATCACCCTCCTTCCCAGTGAGGGTGACAGAGCACTGGAAGGTTCTGCCCAGAGGGGTTGTGGAGTCTTCTTCTCTGGAGATATTTAAAACCTGCCTGGATGTGTTCCTGTGTGACTGGATCTAGGTGATCCTACTGTGACAGGGGAATTGTACTGGATGATCTTTTGAGGTCCCTTCCAATCCCTAATGTTCTGTGATTCTGTGATTCCTGATGTGAGTCGAGATACAAGAACAACATCTATATTACAGTCTGTAGAGGTGGCCCTATGGTTTACAGAGCAGATCAGGACATTGTTAGGGGAGTTTTACAGCTCTGCAGGCTTTGTCCATTTCCTAGAGGAAAAAAAAACCCAAGTATTTTTACAAGGATAATAAAAAAAAAAGAGGGTGGTTTTGAAGAGGTTTTACTTGAAGCAGGCCAGAGGGAATAAGAAGCTTTCTCATTCTCATTTTACAGCTGGAGAACTGAGACTCAAGATATTAAATTGACTTACCTAGGATCACACACAACAGCTGTATTAACACTAGTAAATAAAGTCAGGTAGTCTGAGTCTTGATTCAGCTCCATAGGTTGTCTCTCCTCTGTAAAAGAAATTTTAGCAAATCCTTTATGGGTTCAACAAAGCATCAAGAATATTTAGGAGAGAAAAAACGTTACTGACTCTTCAATAATGAAGTAATTGTGTTTTCCGGTCATCTTCAATTTGGAGCTGCTTTTAGTGGAGGTGTAGTAATAAATTCATACGTTTCAACCCTTAAATGCATAGTCATACTCGTTAGCAACAAGAAGGGCAGTGTAGAGTCTGGCATCTGTGCAAGAACAACCCGGGTACCAGTATAGGGCGAGAACTGACTAGTTGGAGAGCAGTGTAGGAGAACCTGGGGGTGCTAGTGGCCAGCAGGATGGCCAGGAGCCAGCGATGGGCCCTGGTGACCAAGAAGGCAAATAGCAGCCTGTGGTGCATTGGAAAGAGGGTGGTTAGTAAATGGAGAGAGGTTCTCTTCCCCCTTTACTCTGCCCTGGTGAGACCACCTCTGGAGTCCTGTGTCCAGTTCTGGGCCCCTCAGTTCCAGAAGGACACAGAACTGCTGGAGAGAGTCCAGCACAAGAGCTACAGAGATGATAAAGGGAGTGGAGTATCTCTCTAATGAGGAAAATCTGAGGGAGCTGGGTGTTTTGAGCTTGGAACAAAGAAGCCTGAGGGGTGACCCCATGAATGTTGTAAATGGTAAATATGTGAAAGGCAGGTGTCAGGAGGATGGAGCCAGGCTCTGCTCAGTGACATTTAATTATGAGAAAAGGAGCAGTGAGTGTGAGCAGGAACAGGCGAGGTTCCACATCAATCTGAGTAGGAACTTCTTCCCAGTGAGGGTGACAGAGCACTGGAAAGGACTGCCCAGGGTGGTTGTGGAGTCTCCTTCTCTGGAGATATTTAAAACCCATCTGGACGTGTTCCTGTGCAACTGGATCTAGGGGATCTTGCTGTGGTGGGGGGATTGGACTGGATGATCTTTTGAGGTCCCTTCCAATCCCTAATGTTCTGTGATTCTGTGAAGATGATCTCATTTGTAGGAACACGAAATATATAGCTCATGGAGTTTTCTGAGGTTTCCATTGACCCAGGTGTTAACTTCCAGTGTGTTCACACCCATCAGAGGGTGGAAATTGCGCAGCAAAGAGGATTTAGTTATTTTTCATTAGCGCTTGGACTTTGATAAAGGAGAACTCTTCAAGAGCTGCTTGACCTTTCACTCCTTAAGTTTTTAAAGAGCAAATAGATTTGAGGTCTGGATGCTTGCAAATCTGATTTGCCGGGTGGAGTAAGGATGAAAAGACATTTTGAGTTTGAAGTTACTCCATTTATCTTAGTTCTTTCTTTAAAGTATCCAGAGATTAATAAGTGGCAGGCATTTAAAAAGTAGTATCCAAAGAGTAGTAGACTGCTTGCAGTCTAACTGGTGTGAATTTGCCAGAGGGAAAGGACTGTTTCCATGGCAGATGTGTTTCTAAAATACTGGCAAGTTAATGAGTGATGGAAAGAATGAAATGAAGCCTCAGTGCAACCAGTGCTGAAACTCCTATGGGGAAGACAAGGCGAGATGGTGACTCCTGGGGAGGTTCTGACTTGAGTCCAGAAGAAAATTCTTCCTCATTAGAAAAATTGACCACTGGCATGATCTCCCAAAAGGAGGAGATTGGGCAGTTTGAAGACCCAACTGGACAGGCTGCTGGGACAGCTGATTTCAATAATATCTTTAGCTTGATAGGTTGGACCAGATCCTTGAGGTCTGTCTCAACCTGCTAGTCTATGAATCTATGAATCCATGAACCTTGTCTGGTGTGAGGTCCCTCTTTGATTACATCCTGCTGTAATATAAAAGTAAAAAGATTCTCCTGAAAGTAACAGCCAAATTATTTACTATTCATCATACTCTAGTGAGTCTGAGGGAGTCTTCTCTTTGCTGTGGTACCCAGCTTCACAGCATATCATTGACCATACTTAGTGTTTTAAAACACAGGTAATTGTCCCCCTCTACTCTGCACTTGTTACAAAATTGCTGTTAGGTGGAGACAATGAGTAAAAATTTGTAGATGTTACAACTTTCGCATCAGTTCTCTCTCCTGACTTGCTTACTGGGATTAGCACTGCCAGAAAGGAAATAACAATTAAGAATCACTAGTCCCCACTGAAGCAATAAACTTGCAAGCCAGTTCTCTTTAGAGACATAGACTTCCCACTTCACAGATTTGAAAGCACTGACTCAGGCTTATCCAGCCACTGCAAGAGAAGAACCATTTCAGTGTTTGCACAGACAGCAGAAATGACAGTGTTTTGTCCCTGCTTTAACATCCACAGCACCTTCCCAGGGAGGAGAGATGAACTCACTCCATTTACTCCAGTTATGGGCCCCACTTATGCTTGAGAAAGTCCAGTGCGGAGCCACAAAGATGATGAAGGGAGTGGAGCATCTCCCTGATGAGGAAAGGCTGAGGGATCTGGGTCTCTTGAGCTTGGAAAAAAGGAGCCTGGGGGTGACCACATGAATGTTGATCAATGTGGAAAGGACAGGTGTCAGGAGGCTCTGTTCAGTGGCACCCAACGATAGGACAAGGGGCTGTGGGTGAGAGCTGGGACAAAGGAAGTTTCACATCAATATGAGAAGGAACTTCTTCACGGTGAGGGTGACAGATCACTGGCAGGGGCTGCCCAGGGGGATTGTGGAGTCTCCTTCTCTGGAGATATTTAAAATCCAACTGGCCGTGTTCCTGTGCAGATCCCCACAGCTAGATCTAGGGTATCCTGCTGTGGCAGGACTAGATGATCATTTGAGGTCCCTTCCAATCCCTGATGTTCTGTGATTCTGTGAGTACAGCACAGAATAGACGTTCAAACAGCGATGCTTTGACACAGACACCCTTAAAAATGTACTTACTCCTAAGATGTGTTGATGCTCTTTGTGGAGTGGGAATAACTTCCATCAGACAAGTGTTTTATTCCTGGTCGGTGGCAGTCAATGTGCCACTGAAATTTCAAAAGCCTGTAATTTACTCTATGGGTGCTTTTATAAATGGTTGTAATGTCAACAGTGAAGCAAACACTGTACCCTGTCTCTTTGTAATTTATTTCCCTAGTTGTTATCTTGCTGCTCATTTCTGTTTACACAAGATGAACAGATTAGAGAGTGGAACCTACTGCTTGATACTTCTGTGAACAAAATAGCACTTAATTCTACATTTCATCAATGACCAGCAAAGGTTTTACTGGACAAAGGTTTGGACTTGGTGATCAAATCATAGAATCATTGAGGTTGGAAAAGACCTTCAAGATCATCAAGTCTAATTGCCCACCCTACAAACCTCAACCACTAACCCATCTCCTGAAACACCCTGCTGTCTGTTCATTGAACCCCTCAAGGGATGGTGCCTCCACGCCCTCCCTGGGCTACCAGTTCCAAGGTGTCCTCGATCTTTCTGGGAAGATCCTAAAGATCTCTCCAACCAAAGAGATTTTGTCCATGAAAAGCTGTAATGCTCATGGCTCATTTCGTTCTTCCAACACAAATGGAATTTGTTTGAAAGCATGATTCCATTCCACAAACTAATATCATATTTGTGTCCTATGTCATTCCCTTTTAACTCTTTGTGGGTTGTTCTTTTTCCTATAAATACTGGTATGGCATTATGGTTTCAGAATGGGTTGTCATAGAATCCTTTGGGTTGGAAAAAAACTTCAAGGTCATCAGGTCCAACTACTAACACAACTGCACTAAGATCATCACTAAACCATGTCCCTAAGTCATAGAATCATAGAATCATAAAAAGTTCTAGGCTGGAAGGGACCTCTAGAGTTCATCTAGTCCAACCTCCCTACACACGGTCAACTCTACTTAGGTCAGGTTGCTCAGATCCTCGTCAAGCCTGACCTTAAATGATTCCAGGGATGGTGCCCCCACCCCCTCCCTGGGCAGCCCATTCCAGCCATCATCCACTCTCAGATTGAGGAACTTTTTTCTAATATCCAGCCTCAAAGTCCCAGATCTCCACAACTTCTAAACTGCCGAAGTAGTAACCCAGGTGTCTCTTTTGTTCTTTCCATGCTCGTAGTGTCTATCAAATCGTTGTTGAAGAGGAACGCCCACGAAGGACCAAAAAGACCACTGAAATCCTGAAGTGCTACCCAGTGCCCATTCATTTCCAGAATGCCTCACTCTTGAACTCCCAGTACTACTTTGCGGCAGAGTTTCCAGCCAATGGTTTACAAGCTGCTCAGCCTTTTACTGTTGGTGATAACAAAACCTACAGCGGCTTCTGGAACACTCCTCTTCTGCCTCATAAGAGCTACAGCATCTATTTTCAAGCTGCCAGCAGAGCCAACGGGGTAAGTCTTACGCCAGCTGTGGGTTTCTCCAAAATGGTTGTATTAAAACTGATTGGCATTGACTGGCCAGACATCCAATTAGCTGCTAATAAGAAAACAAAGTAATTGTGAAATTGAACAGGCTGAGTTTTAAACAAAAAACCCCAACACTTTTCCTAACACTTTATTTTTTAATGGTGAAAGGTTACAGGAAAGAAGAGTGAGGGAAACAGTTGGGACTAAGCAAAGTCATGGGTTGCCATTTGGGCCTAACAAATGGCCAGTGAGTGTCTTTGACTGCCTTTATTTGCTTTCATTTTGTTTCCTCTCTCTGAGGAATATTATGGTTTCTTCTGTTAAGTTTCAGTCAAACCCGATTGTGGGTTTTAGGCCATCTGTCTGCTCCCATTCCCTCACTTCCTCACATCTCGTATTCCCCTTTTCTCTTTCAGTTGCCTTGACTGAGTTAGAACCCACTTTATTCCCCTCACCCCTGCTTTCTGCAGACGGTAAAAGATAACTACGTAGATGAGAAAGGAATGAAATATGTGTGAAAAGGTCTTTGTAGATCATGTTTCATTGGATTAATTCTTCCCAGGATTGCTTTTCATTTCCTGGAGAGCCCTACCCAGAGCCCTTCAATTCTTGATAAGCTTTGGCTGTGGGTGCTGACAAGCCTGGAAATGTTTTCTGCTGAAAGCCATAATGGCCCCTATTTCACAGTGAAACATGATTGATTATTTCTCTTTCTAAACACGTGTTCTCGTGTGCTGCCTCAAACTCCACTATCTGTAAGGAAAAAAAAAGATCTCCCAAGGAGGTCTTTAAAACCCACCAGGATATGTTCCTGTGCGATTGGATCTAGGTAATCCTGCTGTTGCAGGGGGATTGGACTAGATGATCTTTCAAGGTCTTTTTCCAATCTCTAACATTCTGTGAATCTTTGATTCTGTGATGATAAAACTAGTTGCTCCTCTATGCTCTTGTGAATGTCATCGAATCACAGAATCACAGGGTTGGAAGGGACCTCCAAAGATCATCCAGTCCAACCACCCTACACAAAGCGGGGCCACCACTCACCAGACAAGGTTGCCCAGAGCCCCATCTAGCCTGACCTTAAATGGCTGCAGGGATGGGACCTCTACCACCTCTCAAGGCAGCCAGTTCCAGGGATCCCTCACCCTCAGATTTATGAACTTTTTCCTGATGTCTGATCTAAATCTACCCTTTTCCAGCTTAATAACTTTCAATTCTTTTCTACTTTTGGAAGAATCTCAGTGAAGTGTTTATTTACCATCCCCACGCAGTGTCTGTCCACAATACGAAATCACATCTGAGCTGCTTAAGTAGTTAACTAGATAATGAGGCACCTTGAACGGTCCCTCCGCTGACATTTTATCTGCACTTTTTATGAAGAGAATCAGGGATGACTTCCTTTGCTTAGAAACACCAAATGTGACCTTTTTCCCTCTTTATTTGACACAGGAAACCAAAATCGACTGCGTCAGGGTTGCCACAAAAGGTAGGTTCGAATTATGTCATGTTCTCTGCATCTCAGCTTGCTGACCTTTCCTTCACGTGGGCTCTGCAGACGGGCAGAAGTGTTGGTTGTGCTGAAAGGCATCCAGAAAAAGAAAAAGAATTGGAAAGGATTTCTTTGTGTCTCTAGCTGAGATGGAGGAAGTTTGTTTGTTTTTAATAATAAACTTCCTACTCATTTTTAGTTGTCTGCTTGGACGCAAGGCTTTTTAAAATCTATTCTTTGGGGTTTTTATATGATCTCACGATAAATATTTTAGACTTTATCGATGGAGTAGAGTAGTAAAATTGCCACTTGCAATTTGCTAGCTGCTCACACATCCCGAGTGAAAAATTACTCCTTGCTCATAAGCGATTATCTTATCTTAACTGTTTTCTAAAAGAACAGTGGAGGGATCGTGTCCTTCGTTTTCAGGGGAGAGGTCAGCTGTCTGTGTTGGATGGTGTCACAAGTTTGTACAAGTGAGGCTGTGCTGGTGATGGGTTTGGTCACCACACAGGGAGAGAGAAATTGCTGCCAATATAGTTCATTTATGGGGAAAGGATTGGTCTGGAGTTATCTTTGTAGGGTCAGCTTGAGAGTGCCTCTAGCTGGTGGCAGCTTCACAGGTTAGAAGTGAGGGCAGAGTGTAATTATTATTTGGAGTCATAGATATATATATATATAAAATAGTAATTATGTATACTAATAATATCTAAAATAATTATATGTGTGTTGTGATGATTTGGAGGTAGAGGAATCATAGAATCAGAGAATGGCTGGGGTTGGAAAAGACCCTAAAGATCATCCAGTTCTAACCCCCCTGCACAGGCAGGGACACTTCATTAGAGCAGGTTACTCAGGGCCCCACACAACCTGGCCTTCAACACTGCCAAGGATGGAGCAGCCACAACTGCCTTGGGCAACCTCTTTCCAGCATCTCAGCACCCTCAGAGCAAAGAATTGGTTCCTCATGTCCAACCTCAATCTTTTCTCTTCAAGTCTGGAACCCTTTCCCCTTGTCCTCTCACTACCACTCATGTCAAAAGCCCTCTCCTAGCTTTGTTGTAGCCCCCTCCCTTCAGAGATTGGAAAGCTGCTCAAAGGTCACCTTGAGATCCTCCTCTTCTCTAGGTTGAACAGCCCCATCTTGCTCATCCTGTTCTCACTCGCAGGGGAGGTGCTCCAGCCCTCTGATCATTTCAGTTGCTCTCCTCTGGACACCATCCAGTAGCTCTGTGTCATTCTGATGTTGGGGACTCCAGAACTGGACACAGTACTGCAGGAAAGGGAAACAAAATACTGCTGTGAGTAGGAAGAGGTATTAAATGCTACCCTGTGGTTTGAGCACATTGTAGAAGAATGAAACTTCACTCCTGTACGGACAAGTACAGGGGCCAAACCTCCTTGTTGTCTTCATTCATTTGAAATCTGCCCCTAGGGCCAATCTGGGAGGTCAGAACTTGACACAAGCATCACTCTTGTCATTTGCTACCTGTATTTCCTTTCAGTATCGCAACTCCAGTTAACCTAGAACTTGTTGGTGCCCTTCAGACCTTCGTAAGATCATTGAGATTCCGTTTTATCACTGAGTTTTGCAGAGTTCGTCCCCTGGCCCATAGAAAGCCACAGGCCCAGCTGAAACCTGGAGTAGGTGTTTCCCTTTCCACTCCTTCCAGCTCTTTCCCTTTCCAGTTGATGCCAACTGGAATAACGCATGTCGTCACTGTCAAGCATTTGCTCAGCTGGTACATACTGGGTCACAGCCAAACCAGCTTCCCAGTTGCCATGTTGACGAGCACCTTTCTGGAAAGCAGCTGGATCCAATGCATCTGCTGGGTCAGTAGCTGGATAACACTTTCTCCTTCCATCAAGTAGATGTTAAACGACATCAATCTGTAGTATTTAACAAATACTTTATGGCCTGGAACACGTTAGATGTGTTCTTGAAGAGATCATATAAAGATCCCAACTGAATTGTTCCAGAGGGTCAGACTATTGGGGATTGTAGAGCTCAAAGGTCTCCTTTTGAGGTCAAAGGGAACCTTTGCCATTGCTAAGAGAAGGATCAGACAGCTCATGGAGTTGTCTGAACATAGTTTCCTGTGGAGAGGGGTTTCTAGGAGCTCTGCGACACTTTAGGGTCTGTGCAGATGTGGGGACCGCGGGGTTTCCACTCCCATTATTTTTGAACAAGATAATGAAATAAACAAAAAGTCGGGCCGAGAGTTTTGTACCAGCAGTAATGAAGTTGTCGTCTTTTGCTTGAGAGATGACTTTCATATTCCCACTCTTTCCTACAAGCTAAATGGCTGTGAGGTCTCAGCAGATAAAGCTGAAAACATTCCAAAACTCCTCCAAGTTTATTGCCATCAACTTTCGTGGCGCTTTGTGATTGATATTAAGACTATATTTCCTGATCTGACTTAGGAGGCTGCCTGGATGGAAGCATCTCAGTTACCTCCTAGGAATCCGCTTCTCGAGAGGGAGACATCGCCGCTCTCATTTTGCAGGATTGAAAGGCTTTCATTAATTATGAGTGAGAAAAGGAGATGATAATATTTTAACTCCAACAGCAGCAATGCTGTAGCAGCTCCCATCAACTCTGCCTTTCAGTGGTGCAGAGGGACATTTCAAAATATTATGCAGCAGCAGTTTTCAGTTTAATTGTCTGCAGATGGTAGATGATCTATTTTCCTCTCGCGCTGCCACATTTCTAATAGCACCCAGGCTGTTCTATGTAAATGAGGGATCTTTCATATAATTTTGTCCTTAATTTTCCAATATTTTTTTCCCTTCGCATCATTCTCCAGCTGCATCATGTTGGATCTGACCTTTGGATTTCTTTCTTCTCTCTTTTTTTTTCTCCTCCATTCCTTGACCTATATAGATCACTGTGTGCTTAACCCTTCAGGGGTCATCACAGGACCTCTGGCTAACAGAAGTATAGGAGGTTTTGTTAATGGGAGCCGTGGTGGTCTGTAGCAGTCAGTGAGTCAGAAAAGTCTAAAGACTTCAGGCACACAAAGAAAATTCAGGTTCCTCAGCTCTTTTTTTGGTCTGAGTGGCAAAACCTGAAGCTTGGAGCTCAAAAGTGGGTGTGAGAAGGATGAGTGTCAGCTAGCTCAGAACCCCTAATCTGAAGATTATCCTGAAAGGCAGTTAGAGGGATGAGGTGCTGTTCTCAAAGAGCAAAGCAAGAATTGAGACTAGGTGGAAGTACCCAGAGAAGTTAATGCTAGATGAGTCTGGATAAGCAGTTAACTTTGTCTTGCAAAGCCCAGTGCTGTGGCCAGCGGAGCCAAAGGGCCTCCAGTTCCCTCACAGGCATCATGAATAAATTCAGTTCTTTGAGTCCTCGTGAATGGAAGTCACGTTTGAAAGGTCGTTCATTTGCAGAATAACCAAACTAACCAAAACCAAAAAGGAACTTGTGGGGAGTTTATTTCTTTGCTGGGGGGGTGGGTGGGCATATCTGTAAGAAATGAAGACGATAAACTAATTGACCAAGGTTCTTCTTGCTGGCCTAGCTTCAGTCTGGCTTTTTTTTCCCTCATGCATGCTGACCTGGAAATCTTCCTTTGCCTTAGCTGCAATAATCGTGACTCAGCTTACAACACCATACATTCGCATCGCCCCTGCTGCAGGCGACGACCAGCTAACAGGTCAGACCTTCAAGTACACACACACGTCATCATGCCCATTCTGTCTCATTCTTTTGGCTCCTCTTCCCGAACGGTTTCTTCATTCCCTGCTCATGAAGAGTTTTCTGTGTAAAAAGTTTCTTTCTTGATAGTTTTTTGTGTGGGGCTTTTTTCTCTCTTCAGCTCCATCAAAGGAAATTGTGTGCTTGGCACTACAACCCTCCCCACACACCCCTGTCCATCCAAATCCGCTGCATGTGCCCATTGTGTGTGTGGTCTGTGGAATGTTCCTCCAAGCCTCATGTTGTCAAGAGCTCTAATTTTGATCCATCCATAAATCAAACCATAGTTTGGAGATAGATAAATATAACTGTGCACTTATTTGTGAGTATTTTCTATGTTATTTGGATGTGGTCTGTCTTGACTTCAGTAAAGCATATGACACAGTCTCACACGGCATCCTGGCAGCCAAACTGAAGCAGTGTGGTCTAGATGATTGGGTAGTAGGTGGATCGTGAACTGGCTGCAGGATAGAAGCCAGAGGGTAGTGGTCAATGGGACAGAGTTTAGTTGGAAGCCTGTATCTAGTGGAGTGCCCCAAGGGTCAGTACTGGGAGCAGTCCTAATCAATCTATTCATTGATGACTTGGATGAGGGATTAGAATGCTCAGTTAGCACATTTGCTGATGACACAAAGCTGGGAGGAGTGGGTGACACCCCAGCAGACTGTGCTGCCATTCAGCAGGACCTGGACAGGCTGGAGAGCTGGGTGGGAAGACATTGAGTGAACTATAACAAGGGCAGTGTAGAGTCTGGACATGAACAACCCTAGGTACCAGTATAGGGTAAGGGCTGGCCTGCTGGATAGAAGCACAGGAGAAAGGGACAGAATGGCCAGGTGCCAGCAATGGGCCCTGGTGGCCAAGAAGGCCAATGGCAGCCTAGGGTGCATTGGAAGGAGGGTGGTTAGCATATGGGGAGAAGTTCTCTTTTCACTCTGCCCTGGTGAGACCACGACTGGAATCTTGTATCCAGTTCTGGGCTCCTCAGTTCATGAAGGACTCAGAGCTGCTGGACAGAGTCCAGCACAGAGCCACAAAGACAATGAAGGGAGTGGAGCATCTCCCTGATGAGGAAAGGCTGAGGGAGCTGGCTCTCTTGAGCTTGGAAAGAAGGATACTGAGGGGTGACCTCATGAATGTTGATAAATGTGGAAAGGATGGGTGCCAGGAGGATGGAGCCAGGCTCTGCTCGGGGGCATCCAATGATAGGACAAGGGGCACTGGATGTGAGCTGAAACAGAGGAGGTTCCTCATCAATCTGGGAACAAACTTCTTCCCAGTGAGTGTGACAAAGCCCTGGAAGGTTCTGCCCAGGGGTGTTGTGGAGTATCCTTCTCTTGAGATGTTTAAAACCCACTTGGCCATGTCCTTGTGTGACTGAATCTAGGGGATCCTACTGTGGCAAGGGGATTGGACTGTATGATCTTTTGAGATCCCTTCCAATCACTAATTTTCTGTGGTTGTGTTGACCTCACAAAAAGTAACTGACTCAATATCCATTGTAAACCCCCTGTTCTCCAACAAAATATAGAATCACAGGCTGATTTAGGTTGAAGAGACTCTTCATAATCATTGTGTCCAACCCCCTGCAGTGAGCAGGAACATCTCTAGCCAGAGCAGGTTTCTCAGAGCTCCAAGAGCCAACCTGACCAGGGATGGTGTCAAGGATGTGGCTTCTCCCACCTCTCTGGGCAACCAGGGCCAGTACCCATGGCTGCACTAAGGTCTCCCTGAAGCTTCTCTTCTCCAGCTGAACACTCCAGCTCTCCCAGACTGACCTAACCACTCTTTCTGAGATGTTTTTCCTAAGATCAAATTTGACTCTTCCCTGGCACAACTCGACCCCATATCCTCTTGTCTAAACACTAGTCCCTAGGGAGATGAGGCCAACATCCACCTCACTACACCCTCCCTTCAAGTAGCTGTAGAGAGCAGTGAGGTTTCTCCTCAGCCTCCTCAGCCTCCTCTTCTCCAGACCCTTAACCAGCCCAGTAACTTCTCACCTACTTGTGCAACCATACGGTGTCAACTTTAAAGCTGAATCCCAAAACCAAGCAGTTGGCTTCACTCTTTGGTAGCAAACACTGTGTAAGAGGTTCAGATTGGCCGTATTTGCTGTTCTCTTGGCCCTTATCCATTTTGTTCTGTCTGCTTCCCGATAAAATATCACACTTGGAATTGTTATTAGGGACTTCATTCTTTCAGGCATTTCCCTTAAATTCAAGTCTTTCTATTGGTGATTTAGGGAAGCAGCCACTACTTCACTGGGTTTTATTGAGCCTGATTTCCACAGAACACCTTTTTTGCTCCCCGTTGTTAATTACTTGTGCAGCTGGAAGACAGAATTATGTCTTGTACACTCTCCATGGATTAAATTCAAATCACATGCAACAAGATGTGCCAGAAGATTTGTTGAATAACTGATACTTAAGAATTGCCTCTCTGCTCTGCCCTGGTGAGATCTCACCTGGAGTTCTATGTCCAGCTTTGGAGCCCCCAACTCAAGAAGGATGAGGTGCTGTTGGAATAAAAACAGAGTAGACTGTGAAAATGCTTAAAGAACTGCAGTCCCTCTGCTCTGGGGACAGGTTGAAGGAGTTGGGGTTGTTCAGCCTGAAAAGGAGAAGGATCTGGGGGGACCTTGTAGCAACTTTCCATCCCCTGAAAGGGGCTGTCAGAAGGCTGGGGAAGACTGTTCCCAGGGGCAGGGAACGGTAGAATGAGCAGTCATGGTTTGAAGCTGGAAAAGGGCAGATTGAGTCTGGGTGGGGGATCCTTGGAACTGGCTGGCCAAAGAGGAGGTGGAGGCCCCATCCCTGGAGCCATTCACTCATGCTGGATGGGACTCTGCACAATCTGGTCTGGCGAGTGCTGGCCCTGCTTGTTTTAGGAGTGTTGGACTAGATGCCCTTTGGAGGTCCCTACCAATTCTATGATTCTTTAAGGTCTAGATGAGTAGAGTATTTCATAACCAAGTTAAACACAGCTGTAAAAGAATCCCAGCTGGTTTCTTCTCCCTTATGAAGTTAGCACTGAGCATAGTAAAACATACAGATTTCCTCAGATGTCTATTCAATACACAGCAAGATTTATGGCTACAGTTCTGGGTCAGAGTCCCTCCTCAGCTGTCCTCTGTAAAAGTGAAAAAGTAATCAACTGAAATCATTGATTGATTAAATCGCAACCTCTTTGAATTTTATGTGAAGGGGTTTACTCCAGCTTCCTGCCACATTGCTCAAAATAATTTTTATTAAGTCAAAACCCAACAGCATGAAGCTGAGGAGGTTTTTGTCCCATGTATCTCATTGCCCTTAACAAAGCATTTCAGGTGTAGGAACTGAACACATGTTCACACTCACATTTCTCCATCCCAAGCCACCTAACACTCTTTTTGATGCATTCTGTCATGTTGAAATCACAGAAACACACAGAATCACAGACTTTTAGGGATTGGAAGGGACCTCAAAAGATCATCTAGACCAATCCCCCCACCACAGCAGGATCCCCTAGATCAAGTCACTCAGGAACATGGCCAGACAGGTTTGAAACGTCTCCAGAGAAGGAGACTCTACAACCCTACTGGGCAGCCCCTTCCAGAGCTTTGTCACCCTTACTGGGAAGAGGTTTCTTCTCACACTAATGAAGAACCTCCTCTGTTCCAGCTCTCACCCACTGCCCCTTGTTTTATCATTAGATGTCATTGAGCAGAGCCTGGCTCCATCCTCCTGACACCTGCCCTTTTCATATTTATCAATATTCATGTGGTCACCCCTCAGTCTCGTTTTTTCCAAGCTCAAAAGACTTGAGCTCCCTCAGCCTTTCTCTGCATCTTGGCTGATGGACAATCCGCAATTTCCTACTGTGCTGTCTCTAATAATGAAACCACTTGGAGGAACATCTGTCTTAGGCTGAAATTTGGAAAGACTATTCTTCTCTCGATACTTCTGAGCATCTTTACCTGGATGGGAGCTGTGGGTAGTTATCCAGAGGAACACATACGTAGTGTAGCATCAAAGCCATATTAGGATCCTGGTGCAAGCCAACTGACAAGGAAATTGGACTGGATGATCTTTCAAGGTCCCTTCTAA
>VXBP01008894.1:3120-54296 GCA_013400115.1 Rhinopomastus cyanomelas
TTTGTGCTTAGGATTGCCTCGACCCAGATGCAGGACCTTACACTTGGTTTTGTTGAACCCCATCAGGTTGGCTTGTGCTCACTTCTCCAGCCTGTCCAGGTCCCTCTGGATGGCATCCCTGCCCTCCAGCATGTCTGCTGCACCACACAGCTTGGTATCGTCAGCAAACTTGCTGAGGGTGCACTCAATGCCTCTGTCCACCTCACCAACAAAGATGTTGAACAAGACTGGTCCCAGGACTGATCCCCGAGGGACTCTGCTTGTCACTGGCCTCCACTTGGACTTGGATCCATCAACAACCACACTGTGGGTGTGGCCATCAAGCCAGTTCCTTACCCATCTAGTGGTCCACCCTTCAAAGCCATGGTCCACCAGCTTGGAGACCAGAATGTGGTGCGGGACAGTGTCAAAGGCTTTGCTCAGTTCCAGGTAAATTACATCAGTCGGCTGCCCCTCATCCATTAATGTTGTCACCTGTTCATAGAAGATGAGGTTGAAAAGCTACAAGCAGAAGCAGAAAGTCTCAGCTCAAGTAGAAGGGATGATAGGAGGCAAGTGCAGGGTGGTGGCAGAAGGCAAGCACCATCCCCCCCTTGCCTGCCTCACCTCTCCAGTTACCACTGAGAAATAGATATAAGCCCCTACTGCAAGACTGTCAGTCTAACAGGGATCTAGAGGACAGGAAATCTATCCCAGAGGTCCTAGCACAGTTGCATAAATCACAGAGGTCTTCCAGTAATAAGACAACCTCCTCCACAAGGAACAATAGAAGGGTAGTAGTTTTTGGAGACTTGCTCCTGAAGGGAACTGAGGGCCCAATATGCAGAATTGACCCTCATCACAGGCAAGTCTGCAATCTGCCTGGAGCCCGAAACAGGGACGTCACCAGGGTGCTCCCTAACCTGGTGAGATCAGCTGACCATAACCCACTGCTGTTCTTCCAGACAGGTGCAGAGGAAGCTGTATTGCATAGCCTGGGGGGAATGAAGAAAGGCTTCAAGGCCTCAGGACATTTGGCAAAAGAGTCTGGGACACGAATTAGATTTTCATCATTACTTCCATTTTGGGGTGAGGACATGGGCTGGAATAGAAGGGTTCAGTCCATAAATGCCTGGCTATGAGACTCGTGTTACAGGCAGGGCTATGGGTTCTTTGATAATGGCTGGTTTTATAAGACAGCAGACCTGACAGGTCCACTGGGAGAGGTTTATCTCAAAAGGGAAAAAGGGTTCTGGAGCAGGAATTGGCAGGACTCATTCAGAGGACTTCAAACTAGGTTCAAAAGGGAGTGGGATTGTTGATGGCTGTGCATGAGTGGGACAAAGCTCTGGTCAGTGAAAACCAGGTGGCCTCCCACTGTCCTAGGGTGAAATTGGAGCGTTCAGCTCACTCCCTGCAATGCCTGTACACCAATGCACGCAGCATGGGGAACAAGCAGGAGGAGGTAGAAATCTGTGTTCAGTCAGGTGATTATGATCTGGTGGCAAACACAGAGATCTGGTGGGACAACTCGCGTGACTGGAATGTGGTCATGGACAGCTATGTCCTTTTCAGGGGGGACAGGTCCGTAAGACAGTGTGGAGAAGTTGCTCTTTATGTGCCAGAGCAACTGGAAAGTATTGAGTTCTGTCCAGGGGTGGATGAAGAGACACTTGAGAATTTGTGGGTGCGTATCAAGGGGCAGGCTGGCATGGGTGACAATGGTTCCTATGATGGAGGCTACCATGTCCTTCTACTAGGAAGGTCTGCTTGGGAAGTTCCCATGACATGGCTCAAATATGAGGACTCTGAGAACTAACAAGGGTTTCATCCCCTCACCAAGTGAGGTTCGCCTTTCCAGTGCTTTATTGGAAACAAACTGCATAGCAAACAAACAGCTTCCCACTGCAAATGCATCAACCCTGTGCTTAAAATCAGCAGAAATTATTTCCCCAATATCCCTGGGAGAGTTCTGCCTTTGCTGAGCAGAGCATTACTGTATGAGCACACAGGATGCAACTTCTTCAGCTGACATCATGCTCACCAGCTCAAAATCCAAACTGGTGAAGCTGGGATGCCTGGGACTGGATTATGAGCCTGCTGTCATTTTAAATCCAGCCAGCTGATGGCTGTGTCGTGCAGGAAATGAGTTCTGTGTCTTATGAAAAGCAGCAGCGCTGGTGGAAACTACAGCCCCATGTCTGCTGGGAAAACCAAGAACGTGTTGATCTGTCAGAGACCTCAGAGAAGAGAAAGATTGTGACTAGGCTCCAACCAGGGATGAAACCTGGTGGCTGTTGGGAAAGGGAAAGGGTCAAGATGGGACTGACAGGAGAATTTGGGAGAAGGAACAGACCCTCAAGTAGACAGGATGGAGACAATCTGTATTGGGAAGAGCAGTTGTGATGAATATCAAAAGGAGAGCTGCCAGTATCCCCGCAGCATACTCTGGGAAGAAAAGGAATAGTTGAAGCTTATTTTCACCCTACCCAGAAGAGGACGACACACACTACCAGCCCCTCTGTTTCCTGCAGTTGATCCCTCACATCTGTTCAGTAAAGTTTTGATGGAACATTTCTAAACTCCTGTCACAACTCGCAAAAAGGTGTCAGTTTCTCTGAAAATGTGTCTTCAGAAACAGTCCTCCTCCTCCCTGAAAGACAGTATTTTGATGAAACTGTCAACAAGATTCTTTGAGCTGGTGCAATTTGATTTTGATATCTTTTTTTTCATCTCCAAAGAGGAATTGATGGTTATTTTCAGTAGTTTCAAGAAGTAAAATGGGGAAATATTTTTTATTAATCCATTATTTTTTATTAGTCTATTTTAAAACTTTAGCTTCTATTTTATGAAATACTTAAAATTTCAGTTACTTCTGTCAATCCTGTGTTCCCTCTTAGTCTTGGAATGGAAATAGCTTTCAAACTGCAGAATTTCACACAATCTGGAAAGTCTTTGATCCACCCAAATGCAGTTTCGTATAAAGAACCGGGGTTCAAAGATAACAGAATACGTGAGCTCCAGGAGTAACTCCCTCAGCTAACGCTGGCAGCACCGTTGCCTTTCCCTGCAGCACTTCTTCCAACAGACAGGACTTTTCTGTTAGTAAATGTTTCAGTTTGAAAATTACCAAAATTTTCAGATGTACAGATTTGTGCTTTATGAAGAAAAAAGTACATTTTGATTTAAGTGACCCAGTGACCTGTCCTGGGACGAGTGGGCACTAGGTGACACTATAAAGTGACCTCTCCTTTAATAATCCCAGCCCTCTCCTTTTCTCTTCTAGGGGCTTTGCCCCAGCACACCAGCACAGGGCTCCATATTCTCCCCCAACCCAACTTCCTGGCTGGGAGGGAAGGTGGGACAGAGTGGAGTGACATTTGCTATTCTGCAGTCTCCAGGCACCTTTCCTGATCCCCATGACTTAGGAAAGTTGATGGTGAGTGGCTTAGCAATGACTTCCGACATCTCCCCTAGCATGTATGGCTCATCCCATCAAGGACCATGGATTTATATACATCCAGTTTGCTCAACTTATCCCTAACCCAGTCCTCCTCATCCAAGGCAGACTCCTCTCTTGCCTCGACTTCCTCTGGAGCTTCAGGACTCTGGGGTTTGATATCAGGACAGCCCTCAGAAGTATAGACAGAGGCAAAGAACATGTCCAGTATCTCTGCTTTCTCTGTATCCTTTGTCTTCAGGTCACCCACCTCATTCAGCAGGGGGCCTACATTGCCTCTAGGTTTAGTTTTACCTGCAATGTATTTGAAGAAGCCCTTTCTGTTGCCATTGACCTCTCTTGCAAGGTTTAATTCCAAGGAGGCCTTGCCTTTCCTAGTTACATCCCTACATTCTCTCACCAGAGCCTTATCATCACCCCAAGTGGCCATCCCCTCCTTCCATGACCTAAAGACTTTCTTCCTCCTCTTGAGTTTGCCCAGCAGCTCCCTGTTTAGAATCATAGAATCATAGAATCATTAGGGATTGGAAAGGACCTCGAAAGATCATCTAGTCCAATCCGCCTGACACAGCAGGATCACCTAGACCAAGTCACACAGGAACACATCCAGGAGGGCCTTGAACATCTCCAGTGAAGGAGACTCCACAACCACCCTGGGCATCCTGTTCCAGTGCTCCGTCACCCTCACCGTGAAGAAGTTCCTTCTCAGGTTGATGTGGAACCTTCTATGTTCCAGCTTACAACCATTGCCCCTCATCCTATCACTACATGACACTGAGAACAGCCCAGCTCCATCCTCCAACCAAGGCTATCCTCAACTTTCACTATTTCAACCAGACCCTCCTTCTTGGTGAGTACAAGATAGAACAGCACGCCTCTCCTGGTTGGCTCCTCCAACATTTGCATCAGGAAATTGTCACCAATGCACTGGAGGAACCTCCTGGACTGTGGATGGGTGGATGAGCAAGTCTTCTAGCAAACATCAGGATAATTAAAATCCCCCATGAGAACCAGGGCCTGTAGCTGTGAGGCTGCTGTCAGTTGCTTGTAGAAGATCTCATCAATTTCCTCATTCTGATCTGATGTCCTGTAATAGACACCTACAACAGTGTCACCCATGGCAGCCTGCCCGTTGATCCACACCGACAAACTCTCAACTCTCTCTTTATCCATCCATGTACAGAACTGAGTTTGTTCTGTCATGTAAAGAGCAACTCCACCACCCCGCCTTGCTGACCTGTCCCTCCTGAAAAGGACACAGCCATGCATAACCACATTCCAATGATGCGAGCTGTCCCACCATGTCTATAGTTATAGATTTAAATAAACCCTTTTTCATTTTCCTTAAGCTATCCATTGTCTTGCAAATTCTGTTTCAGATCTCATCAAGACCTAACTGCTTTGTTTTCTTTTCCTTTCCTTTTTAATTGTGTTCTTGAACCTCCCACAATGTGTTTAAAAGTCATGTAGATCTGAAGCTTAAGGACATGATTTAGTGGTGGGTTTGGGACAGTTGGGTTAATTGTTGGACTTGATGATCTTGAAGATCTTTTCCAGCCTAAGTGATTCTGATTCTATGATTATTTTCATACCTTCGCCCTATCCATCAGCTCCCGTCTCAACTCAACCTTGCTTCAGCTCGAACTCCCTTCCTTAGTATACGTGTTGCCTTATTTTACAGGGGTAACATCATTTTCATCACAGACCTTTGCACAGAGAAAATCAAAGGAAGCCAAATGCTCTAGGACTTCCTTTAATGAACCCTGGGGTACTTCATGCCATGAGTACACCTTCCCTGAACACCAACTCTCCCCTGCATGTCTTGCAGCGCTCACAACGTGACCAAACTTATTGCCACCTTTTTATGAAGCAGACACTGGCAAAGCTGTGAAAAACCCAATCCCTGTGTGAAAACATCAACACAACATGAGTCACAGCAGCCTCAGCACCCGATCTAAAGAGTGTGCCAACATTCTTGTCTCCATGATCCATTCTGCTTTGGATGTCAGTATTGTAATATTTCACTTACAATTCAAATAGCAATAGTTCAACGATTCAATCACAGAGTTTCTGGCTAGAAAGCAGTCAGGCTGGTTTGGACACCAGTGGGGCTTCATTATAGGAAAACACACACACAGACTATCTGCATAGACCTGGGATAAAAATACGCGTGTGGATGGGTCCTGCACCACAGTCTGTAAGGACTCTGTGAGCTCCACTTCATCCCACCTAGTTTAGACACTTAACTGAGTCACTTAATAAATTGAAAGACTATTAAACTAAAGGAAAAACAGAAAACTAAATGTCAAAGTCATCTCCAGAGAGATTTTCCCAATGCAAGAAGGAAATCGAACTGTTGGAGTGGGTCCAGAAGATGCCAAGGTCTGCAGATTTTGCTCAAGCTCAACTTCTCAAAAGGTAAAAAAAGGAAACAAAAGGAGTTCCAGATCCAGACTTCTAAACTTTGTGACAGATACGGGGATAATACTATTAATTAAAATACTACTACAGAGCTTAGTGGGGATTATTTGGCTGATATAATTAGGAAAGACAACATGTCATTATGCCATCTCCATGATGTACAAACAGTAACAGCATCTACTGTAAATTACTATGGCAATAGCAATTAGCTATAATTCTAATTTAACTTATTGTAATGAGCCATGAAAGGAAACACAGGGCTCAATAAGAGACAGCAGTTGTTGAATCCCAGAAAGATCCTGTCCATGATCTTTATGTAATGTGGTATCAGAAACTGGAGGTTTATAGGGTGGCAGAGCTGACACAGGAATATGGACATGGATGTGGATCAGCACCCACGAAGAACATGGGACAGTCTTCCAGGATGTAGAAGGATTCAGCTCGGTTTTCTATTGGCAGCATGTCAACGTGCCTGGAAATTCAATCTAAAGCTTATTTTGTGTGGAGAAAGTCCATCTGCCCTTCAGTGCCAGGACTATCCTCCGAATTATCTTCATCTCACCTGCTCCTGCTCTGGAAACCAATATTAAGGTGCATTAAACACTGTTGTTTATTAATATTTCTTAGACATCAGTTTTCCAGGTGCATGAAATGTACTTGCCCTGGACAAGACCTTCTGGTGTCAGAGCAGGAATAGCTCTAGTTGTGGACAATGATGATGCAGATACTCTCTACATCCCTTCTCCACATGAGAAACTCTTCCTTCTCCCAAACACTCCTGTTGGTCTCCTCTTCCTCATTCCCTTTTCCACCAGTTTTCATCTTGCGACATTTTTGGAGCCAAACCATGGTCTCCCAGGTGTCCTTTGGAGCTTGACTTCCCAGAGGACCAGACAGCCTCTCAACTTCCCCAGTGTATATCACTATCCATATGTCTAGTGCAGAATATATGGCACCTACAGCTGTCTACCTTCTCTCACCTCCCTCAGCCCTAAGAGATGAAATTGGTTGGAGAGCTCAAGTTTTGTTGACCACCTGCTTTTCACTGAGCTTAAGTAGGTCTCTTCCCATTGATGTCATCATGTCCTCTCACATTTCAGACTTGGCCTGATGAAGTTGTGCAACACAAAGATATAGGCAAACAGAGGCTGTGCATAGACCATTTTGAGTATTTAAGTTATTTCTACAACATTTCCTTGGCTTTACTTCCCTGACCTCTAGAGCAACAAGAGCTCAAGGATCTTAGAAGGTTCCCTTTATTCCTACATCCTCAAAGTGACCAGAGGTGGTGAATTGAGAAAATTACAGCTACGTAAGGCTTCAGGTCATGGTTCTCAGCAAACCAGGCTTCCCCATGTAGGGATGTTTTCCTCTGCAATCCTTTTCTTCTGTCTTTCTTCTGCTCACAATAAATTACAGGCCATTATTGCTGGTTAAAATTTATATCAATGAGAAGTGAAATGTGCATGTGTTTGCCAGGGCAATGAGAGAGGGGAAAAGGAGCCAAATGTACAGTAAACTCCTTTAACTTCTTTTCACAGGTAGCTGAATGCACTTCACTAATTTAATCTAGTCCTAAGTACTGACGGTCTTTCACAGAGATGTGTTTTATGGACAGTATTATTGATACTGAGAGATGTATAATGAGCTTTTGGACTAAGAGAAACTCACACCCACCATGCTACATTTTTAATGCAAAATTGAAACCTACGATAAAAAGAAAAAAATTACTTAAGGATTATTATACAAATGTGCATAAATGTTCAATTTTTTTTATATATATGTATATATATGAGTGCATACTCAATAATATGTAGATATACAGTTATATGTATCAAGATAGACAGAAGTGGTATCTTTTGACAGTTGTTGCAGCGTACCAGAATAACATAGAAGATTTGCAGAGAGATCTTAATTATTATCTGTAGGATACATTTCTACTCTGAAATCCCTGATGACTTTGCATCTCTTCTGTGGAAGTGAAGAGAGCAGTGAACTGGAATCCTTGGCTTCCTGGTGGGGTTGTGCTGTTTGGTCAATGCAGGGAGAAATGATCACCTGAGACACTGAAGGTATCAGATACCTTTGAAGAAATCCTGTCCTATCTGAATACTAGAAAAAATTCAGGTTCAGATCTTAAAAGCCAGCAACAGTTGAGTGAACCCAGCCACGTCCTTAATTTACATACTTTGGAGTTATACATGGAATGTTAAAGGTTAAGCTTGCTCTAAGGTATTTTTTGTCTATTTTTTAGCCAATGGAAAAAGACTGGCAGCTCCAGGAGATGAGTTCCTCAACTCTGTTTCAGGTAGTGATTCATCTCCAGTGGTTTAGGTATTGGCTTTTTGAGCTCAAGATGGTGGCCAACTGCATGGCTGGCATCAGCAGGAGCCTCCCCAACATAGCAAATGTGGCCGAGAGAGTTTCATTCCCCTGGCTGGGTCAGAACTGGGACAGGGCTGGGGCTCGTTCTGTCGGGCTACCTACCTAAGGCAAAACAGGGGCCCAGGGTGGAGGGCAGTGGGGCTGCTGCCCCACCCTGCTGTCTCTTCTAGGACAGTGAGATTTCTATCCCTTCGCCACCATTTCTGGGAGACCAGTGGGGCCATGGCCAGCTGCCACATCCCCTCTGTCCTGCCTCCCCCCTTGCCTGGAAGTTATAGTGGGGAAAAGATGGAGCCCTGTGCTGATGTGCTGGGGCAAAGCCCCCAGAAGTGAAAAGAGACAGGGCTGGGTTGGTAGCCCTCTTTCATAATGTAACCTAGCACCCTCCCCTTCCAGGACAGGTCACTGGGAGGACTCTTTTAAAGCAAAATGCATATTTTTCTTCATGAAAGATGTATACATCTGAAAATGTTGATAGTTTTCAGTGACTGTAACACACACCCAGGGATAACATTTTCCCTGTTCCTCCTTTTTTTTTTCCAGACTAAACCACCCCAGCTCAGCTGCTTCTCATGAAGCAGCTTCTCTGGACCCTTCACCAGTCTTGTTACCCTTCTTTGGAGCTACTGCAGCACCTCAATGAATCAATAATAATAATAATAATAATAACAATAAGGCAATGACTTAATGAATTTGTTGACACAGCTACTATGTTGGTTTAACATGGAGTGGATCGCAGAACAGGTCACCAAGTTGTGTGCAATGTAGAGGACTTCACAAGAGGCAGAAGCAAAATATCCATGAGTTACAGGCTTCTGTGTGAGGAGCTAATGAGGATCTCCTGTCTAATGCAGAGGTCACAGCAAGCCTAGTGCTTTATGGAGCTCTTTATGAATCATCATTCTACAACCTGGTTGGACACTAAACACATCAGCATTATCATCTATGATACGGTAAAGACACTGTTGTCTTACCTTGGAAAAAGTACAGCAGTAGCTGTTGTAAGTCTACATCCAGCAGGCTCAGAGTAGGATATACACCCACATATATGTACAATCTATTTTGTCCCATAGCTGTGTGCTAAATTTGTCACTGTGCTGTAACTTTCTCATTACTTAATTCCCATCAGGAAGGTTTTGTATGCAGAAAGTCATTAATTCAATTCAGTGCAAAAGTTTGGGGCTTTATGGGTGCCAGAACAACACAGTTTTAGGGTGAAGTTCTGAGACAGATCACTTGCTGTCTAAACTTGACAGAGCTGGGTAAAACATATTGGTCAGCTGGGAAAGTTCATAGAGGGCTAGTAGCAGAAAGTGTATTTCAAGTGTTTGGTAAAAATATATCCAAGATATCTAGCAAGATATTAATTGGATGTCCCAAATTACAGTGTGCTCATCCCACATGACAATAGATGTCTTGTCACACAGGAATTTATCTTCCCTAAGAATGTAAGTCACATTCTTTGACTATTTTCCCCTATCTACCAAAATTGGACAGACAATGGATTTTCTGATTGTCTAGAATGCTTCTTTTTTCACTTCATTTTGAATCTGCCTAAAAGAAAATCTAGTCCTATGAACTTTTGAAACCAAAACTTGGATTAATTGAATCATTTCATTTAACTAAAGCAGAAATGTGTTTCTCTGATATTAACTTCTTGATTTTATTCTGTATGATTTAACAGGATATACAGTCAGAAGGAGGGGTTAAAATATGAACAAAAGCAATTTGGAAATGAAAAATGAAAATGTTATCTGCTGGAAAGGTCAGGGAGGAGGTTTCAGATATATTGGAACATTGTGCTCTTTTATTTTCCTGTTTCCCAAGAGATATTTAATCAAAATCCACAGAATGTTCCTTCTTCAATGAATCAGCAGTCCATTTCTCACCAATCTACTTAACATGCTTCACTTTCACATATCAGCACCTGTCCTGTAACAATATCACAGGAGGAGACACCTACCCCTTTCTGGCTGGGGTTGGGAGCCTGAGTGCTTTTATTAAGGATGCTGCTCAGCCAGGATAATAAAATATCTGATTTAATCTTGTTTTATCCTGTTCTATCAGAATCCTTGCATTGTCCAGGTTTGCTCCTTAAAGGGTTGTGTGGGTTTTTTTATCTCGAAGAGGAGGAGGTTTCAGGGGGACCTTACAGTGACCTTCAAATCCCTGAAAGAGGCTGGGGAAGAATGTTGTTATGGTTTGAAAATTACCAAAACTTTCAAATATTTGGATTTGTGCTTTCCTGAAGAAAAAGATGCCTTTTGCTTTAAGAGCATCCTCCAGTGACCTGTCCTGGGAACAGTCGGGGTGCTCGTTACACTGTAAAAGAGGGCTGCCAGCTAAGTCCTGTCTCTTCTGGGGGCTTTGCCCCAGAACCTGGCCCAGTGCTTCATCCTCTCCCCACCCTGCGCTTCTGGGCAGGGAGGGAGATGGGACACAGGGGTTGTGGTTGCTGGCCACAGCCCCTGCTGCCCTCCTGGAGATGGTGGAGTGGGGCAGCAGTCCCACTGCCCTCCACCCTGTGCCCCTGTTTTGCCTTAGGTAGGCAGCCCAACAGAACAAACCCCAGTCCTGTCCCAGTTCCGACCCAGCCCTGTCTGGTCCCAGTCCAACCCGGCCCAGCTCCGAGCTAACATCATGGAAAAGAGAAACAAGAACTTACTGCTGATTTCCCCCACCTAAAGGGGCAACCATCCAGTGACCTGTGGTGAGCTGAAGAATAATCCCCTTCCCATGTAGCTGAGGCAGGAGGAGAGGGAGAGAGACAGGAGGGGAATGAAACTCTTTTGGCCATGTTTGCTGCATTGGGGAGGCTCCTGCTGATGCCAGTCGTGCAGTTGGTTGACATCTTGAGCTCCACACGTGGCCAGGGTCGTAGAAGTGAAGGTGGTTGTATCCCTCTCTGCTTGACTGACATGTTCTTTCACCAGGTCTCTAATGTAGAAATACCAAGGACTGATACAGTAGTAATGTCCCATTGTACTTTTCTCAGACTATGTGATGGCATTTGTGACGGAGTTTCTGGTTTGTGTGCACTAACTTGTTTAACTTTCTCTTTCTTCTTTCTGTATACAGTTATAGATTTAATGAACCCCTAAGCTATCCATCGTCTGGCAAATTCTATCCAAAATCTCAGCGAGACCTAACTGCTGTATTTTATTTTCCTTTGTTTTTTAATTGTGATCTTGAACCCACCACAACTCTCCACAAGGACAAGGAATGATAAGATGAGGGGTCATGGTATGCAAACTGGAAAAGGATAGATTTAGGTCAGACATCAGGAAAAAGCTCTTTAATCTGAGGGTGATGGATCACTGGAAGAAGATGCCTAGCAAAGTGGTGGAGGGTCCATCTTTGGAGCCATTTGATGTCAGGCTGGATGAGGCTCTGGGCAGTCTAATCTATTAAGTGAAGTCCTTGCTTGTTGCAAAAGAGGTTCGCCTAGGTGTCCATTGGGGATCACTTTCAACCCAATGTAAGTTATGATTCTATTATTCTAAGAAGCTAGAGAACATCTCCAAAAGGCAGAAAGGATTGATTTTTACATGTCCCCTTACATCTCCATGCAGTTATTGGACATGAACATGACCAGCATACAACAGTGTGTCATTGATGACCTACCCAAGATGACAATTCCCTCAGTAACCTGAAAAGAGCTTGCTGCTCCTAGAACTCACAAAGTGAGAATAAGCCAGTTTTCTGTCACTTTATTTAACACCCACAAATCTCTAACACTTTTCTTACCACTTCACTCCTAGCCCAGATTATGTGTTTTGACCACATTCTGACCTTGTATCTGAACACAAGCAAGAGGAGGGCACCCTCTTCTCTCCACCCCATGACCTATTTTCCTTTGGCAGGGAGATGCCTCCTGGGCATCCTGGCACAGAAAAACTGCAAGTGAAGGTGTACTGACCTGCAGCATGAGGTATTGTTGAAACAAAATCCCTGGAGTGTGAAAGCAGCACAACATATAAGCAAGAAATCAGGATATGCACTCTGTACACTGCTCCAGCATGGGGATTAGACTAGATGATCTTTCAAGGTCCCTTCCAATCCCTGATGTTCTGTGATTCTGTAGTTCTGTGGTTGTTGATGTTGTGAGAGTAGACAAACAACAAAATGCTTTGAAGGACTGTTGTATGTTTTCCAGTGTGCTTCTGTCTGACCTTTACTTTCAGACCTCATTCCTCCAAGCAAGTAGTTTTTGCTAGTCCCTGGAAGATTACTTTTACCATTATTACCATTTCAATCTTTTGGTGGAGCATGGGTGCAGGCCAGCGCGTGGTGGGCTGAACCTCTGGTGGGAGTGAAGCTGTGACCTCACTTATGCCAATTTATATCCTTTCAGGAGCTGTTTCAGCAGCCTTGGCACCATCTGGGCTGTGTGGAATTTGCAGGGTTAGCAGGCTGCACAATTGTTTGTTCTTCATGCAAACCCACATGGAGGTTTGTTATGCCTCCCCAGGCACAATGCAGTCAAAACATTAATGTACTCATCTACTCCATCACCACCCTTTATTTGCCTTTTAGTTTGTTATTGGCTGCTTTAGTGCACTGTCACAGAAATAGGCTGCTTCTCCAGGAGAATAGGGCAAAAAGTTGCATATTGGTCAAGATTCTTCTCCTAGCTGAACACTGGATCCAATGTGAAGCTATTTCCTTAGCCCTTGATGACAAACACAGATGGCCTAGTCATCCCAAGAGATCAGAAATATAAGGGGTCTTTGCATCTGTCTCAGCTTATAATACCCAAAACTGAGATTGTTTGTGATGTGTCACCTCTCCCAGTGTGGGACCATGACAAATGCCTGCTCCTGTCAGTGTGGAGTTACTGTAAGTGTCACTGGCACAGGCACATTCAGATGCATGACCCAGGGGAACCTGTGCCATCTGGCAGCACCTGTCTCTCAGGACATGAGTTGGATGGAGACCTGGACACTTATACACAAAAAAATCTACATCTGAATGAAGAAGTCCTATGCCTCCTCTTGATGAAGTCACCGTAGGGAACTTGTTCAGACTTCAGAACGATGTAATTATGTGCAAGAGCTTGTATAGGAGGAACTATTGATCACTTAATGTATATGGAAGTGCGACTTCAAAGCTTTTGAGTGAGAAAGTGGACAAGTCTTTATCCAGAGCGAAATCTGACCTGATTTATTTAAGTTTAAGAAGGGTTTGTGAGGATTTACCATCTCACATGGAAAATTAATTTCTTATTAATTAAATTAATTTCTTATAAAATTTCCATGTATGCATTTTCTAAGGGAAAGAAAAAAAAGAAACCTGAGGTAAGTGGGATTAACTGTTAGAAAACTTTTCTGCAAAGTTCAGCTTCCGAAACGTTAAAACCAATGTAAGATGCTGAAGTTTTACAGAATGCCTCCACAGCAGAGAATCCAATTGAGGAAAACCCATGTGAACTTTTCAAGTGGGTTAATGAGTCCATTGTTTCCCAAATACAAGCACTCAAAGCACAAAATAAATGCAGAGACACTGAAATCTAGGTTGTTTATTCTGGCATTTATAAAAAATTTACCCAGGAGTAACAATGATTAATAGATTGCTTAACACATATTTTGTCAGTTGTTCCTCAGTCTAACTGGCTTCTTATAACTGTGGATAATAAATGAATACACTTGTTACTCATGTGTTTGTTATATTTCCATTGTTGTAATTGGGTCACTGTTGAGCTCAGAGGAAAGAGGGTTTGAAAAATGAGCTGCATTCAAATCGGTAAAAGGGAAATCTTGACAGCAAACCACAGTACAAAGTGCCTGTTAACAAGTAAACAATCTGCTTGTCATGCAGTTACCCAGAACTTGCATGAGGATGTCATAAACTACTTACTGAGTCAGATCCTTAGTCCTTCATGCTCAGGATTCCCTTTGAAATTTGAAATTTGAAAATTGTGGTTAGAAGATGTCATAGAATCACCAAGGTTGGAAAAGACCTTCAAGATCATCAGTTCCAACCATCTGCCCTACAACCCTCAACCACTAAACCATCTCCTGAAACAACATGTCTACCTGTTTTTTGAACACATTCAGGAATGGTTCCTCCATCTCCTGCCTGGGCAGCCAGGTCTGAGGCCTCAAGACTCTTTCTGGGAAGAAGTTTTTCTTAATATTCAATGTGAACCTCCCCTGGCACAACTTGATCCCATTTCCTCTTGTCCTATTGCTAGTCACTAGGGAAAAGAGGACAACAACCACCTCCAGACAACCTCCCTTCAGGCAGTTTAGAGAGCAATGAGGTGTCCTCTCAGTCTTCTTTTCTCCAGGCTGAGCAGCCCCAGCTCTCTCAGCCTCTCCTGATCAGTGTGTTTTCTTTTCACTTTTTCTAAATGAAACATTTCACTTTGGAAAATGTCAAAGTCTTTTGTTCTGACACTTTGGGAAGCTAAAACTTTTCACCTTTAGTTTCAGAAAGGCATTTTTAATTTGAAAAAATTGACCTGCATGCAAAAGCAATGGTCAATCTTTTTATACATTAAGTAGGTTGAAGATGCGCCAAGCACTTAATTCCAAGTCAAAACAGAGAAGTTAGATTTATCTGGTGTTGTTTCACCATTTATTTTCCCTCTTGGAAGGTAGAAGTGGTGCTGGAGGGAATTTTGTTTTTCCACAATGATTTTTTTTCTTCAGTTTTTAGGTGCTTTAATTGCCCTGTTCTACCTGCACTGTACAGGCAGCAGCATTTAAGAGCAGAAAATATCTAAGTAATGAAAGATGACAGAACACTGCTTGACACGACTCTTGCTGAGATTGCCAAGAAAAGAATGATGCACAGAAGCCTAATTAGGGGGTCATTATAGCTCCAGACTTCTGTACAATTTTTAGGGCAGAAGCAGAGCTGGCTGGAGGAGCTGTCAGAACCTTCAGTCCTCACCTACACCTTTTCCTGGACCTCTGCCAGCGCAGATAACTGCTGATGGCTGAAGTAGTCTCCATCATGACACTGCCTTGCCCTCACAATTTTCTTTTCTGGTATCTTTCGTATGATAACGTCATGTAAGAGGAACTGTGGGTTTAATTAGCTGTTGAGGTGCACAGGCTGTAGTAACCACTCATGCTCTACCATCTCTCCGGCACTGCTTCCTCTTCCTCCATTCCCATCACAGCTGAATGCAGAGTGGACTACTTACTAATTGGGAGCATCTCTCCTATTGTGTTTTAACAATCACATTCCTCCTACTCTCACCTGATTCACTCACAAAGACAGCAGATATCTACGACAGCACTTCATTTCCGGGGGGTGTGGGGGGTGTCAGATTCCAGTGCCTAAACTTCTCCATTGTGGTGAGTCAGGGAAGAGCAAGGATGGTGGGAACGGGAGGGGAAGGAACCGAATTACTTCACTTTACCTTCAGTTAAGGGACAAAGGAAGTTGCTGAAAGGCATAATCACAGAGTTTTATTAGTCATAGAGAGGTGGCTTGTTTAGATGTTTTTCCAGAAGATGCTTTTGACATAGAAACTATCTCTAGGAATCCTTAATGCTGTTAGCTTTCTGCAATGCCTCCAAAAGGAAAGCAACAAAAGAGCTGCAAAGGCAATTCAGCCACCCCAGAGCTGGTTTTCCATCACCTAACCTCAGATCTCAGCATGCCCTGTGAAGATCTGTATTATAACAACCTTCAGAAGCAAGTCAGCAGAGTGTAGGATGTTGTTTGCCTCACCCAGAACAACCATCTGCAGTGTGACCAGTTTGGGGATGTCTGGTTGGAAAATGGCCCATCAGAAAACGACCTGGGGGTGTCAGCTGACAACCATCTCAGCATGACCTGGTGGTGTCAGTTGACAGCCATCTCAACATGACCCATTGTGTGTGCCCACATGGACACTGACATCTTGGCTTGTATCAGAGATGATGTGGCCAGCAGAATCAGGTGAGGGATTGTCCCCCTGTGCTCAGCACTCATGTTGCCACACCCTGAGTACTGGGTTCAGTTCTGGGCCACTCACTTCTAAAAGGACACTGAGGGGCTGAAGCATGCCCAGAGAAGGGTAATGAAGCTGGGGAAGGGTCTGGAACACAAGTGCTCTGAGGAGTGGCTGAGGGAACTGTGGGTGTTTAGCCTGGAGAAAAGGAGGCTCAAGGGAGACCTTCATGCTCTTGACAACTAACTGAAAGCCTGGAAGGAGATGGAGCCCGGAAGTGGATTTAAGTTGCCCCAGGGGAGGTTTAGGTTGGAAATTAGGAAATATTTCTTCACTGGAAGGGTTTTCAAATATTGTAACTGGCTACCCAGGGAATTGGTTGAGTCACCAGCCCTGAAAGTATTTAAAAAATGTATTGGTGTCGTGCTGAGATACATGATTTAGTGGTGAATCGGCAGTGCAGGTATAATGGACGGACTACATGATCTTAAAAGCCTTTTCCAACGACAACCACTCTGTGATTGTGTGTAGTGCAGCAGAGATTGTATTAAATTTCCCTAACCCCATTGCCTTGCTCTCCAGAGATTGAGCAAGGAGCCTCCAGTGATTTTTTTTTTGAGATGGAAACACATTCATCAGAAACATGCACCTTAAAGCACACAAATCCACCCTTGACTTTCTGAGGTTATCTGCCTTGGGATTCAGCACGGATGTAGATGCCTTGATATCAAGTAAGGGTTGTGAAGATACAACCCATCTCACACTTCTATCTTAATTCTTTTCTTTGAGCCACACATTTTACTGAAAGTTAGGAGTACTTCAGTAATTCTCTTTCCAGACCAATTAGGCTGAAGTTGTCTGTTCATTGTATAAGGAAGAACTTGTGGACGAGGATGAAAGAAAAGTTGGAATAAAAGCAAGTAAACACACATGCCAGGTGATCATGAATCATTTTAGTTTTCTTAGGAGTTCAAGCAAGAACAAGTAAACAGAGAAAGATGTTCTTTGAAGTATCTGGATGAAATGCTTTAGCTTTTTCAGAGGGAATAATAAAATAATTATTAATTTCATAGCTATGGTATTAATTTTGACTTTTTAATTAAACCTATCCTTTCCCTTGAAAAAAATAAATGGAAAAAGGAGAAGTAGCATTGGTAAAATTTAATGTAAATAATTTTAATTCCACTCCTCTTTTTCTTGAATTTTCATGGCAAAAAAACCCCAGGCAGCACAAAGTTAAAAAGTGAGAAAATTGACCTCTCAAAGAGAAGTGAAACTGTGCAGCCTTTGAAAAGTAAAAAACCAAGATGAAAAAAAAAATCTCCATTGAATTTCTGATTTAACTATTTTTCATAACAAAATGGAAAATGTCACTAAAACGTGGGTGATTAATCTAAATGTTTAAATTTTGATGAAACTCACTGTTTTCAATGATCAAAATATTCATTCCACTGTTTTCTGTTAGCAAAGTCTAATAATAAGATGAAACCCTCTTGGAATCCAAGAGTGGGAGGGGGACAGTCTGCTTCAGAGAAGATCTTCCATGCTGAAGCAGGAACTGAGAGGCATTCCTTAAATTACACCATCTGCAAAATGTTAAACTTTGCGAGCAAAATAAGACTTGTGATACATCTAGAAGAAGATAATAGGGCATTAAATATTTTTAAAAGTCTTCTTTCTTTTTTTTCCTACAACAATCAAAATGGTGTGAAAAACCCAAACCAGACCTGTTCTTTTAGACGTAAAATAGACATTTTGATCAAAGGACCTTGGAGAAAAAAAAAAGAAGAGCAAATAACTATGGTTATGTCACCTCAGTATCATGTGGTACCATGGACCTGAGCCTCAACTTGAGCAAACAGATTTTCTCAAAGAGACCATTCTACCTTGGGAAGGCCTAGAAAAAAATTACCTGGTTTTGTTTATTACAACTATTTGTGCCTTTCCTCTTGTTGCTTAGGTAGAATTGAAGACACAGTGAAGAGGGGGATAACTTTTAGGTTGCAAAAACAGGGTCGATTTTATAGCAACTCTATTGCTGTCTACAGCTACCTGAAAGGAGGTTAGAGAGAGGTTGGGGTTGGTCTCTTCCCCTCAAGTAACAAGTGATAGGACAATAGGAAGTGACATCATGTTGCACCAGGGGAAATTTAGGTTGGATTTTAGGAATATCTTCTCCATGGAAAGGGTCATCAGGCCTAGGAACAGGCTGCCCAATGAAGGAGTTCTGGACCCCTCAGTTCAAGAAGGATGCAGAACTGCTGGAGAGAGTTCAGCACAGAGCCATGAATCACAGAATCACAGAAGTTTACAGTTTGGAAGGGACCTTGAAAGATCATCTAAGTCCAACCCCACCCTGCTGGAGCACGGTAAGCCTACAGTACTGTCTCAAGATGTCCTACATGGGGCTTGAACCCATGACTCCAGGAATTCAGAGCAGCTGAGTGGCTAATTGCTGGGGTATTGAGCAAAGCAGAACTGATCCTGAACTGGTGTCACTGGAATCAAGAAGCACTGGAAAAGCTCAATTCAAATATCTCTTAACTGGAAACAAAAAGGAGATTCTGCTCTCTATGCACTGGATTATTTCCTGGCAGAGACAGATGTTAAGTTCCCGGAGTCTTCAGCTCAGACCCCCCATAAAATTGGAAGTGAGAAGAGGAAGGTTTCTGGGATTTTTCTTTTCTCTCATCTCTCAGAAGGGTACAAGCTGCACAAAGAACCTACTTCTTCAAAAATTAGAACCAGATTTGGGAGTTATAGGTCCATATGTTAGCTAGATCTGCAACTTTGCTCAGAAAAATCAATTTGTAGTGGAAAACTAGATCTGCTGGTGAAAAGAAGACTTGTACTTTATACTGGTTGTTTGGAAATTTGAGGATGGTTTTCCTCCTTGACTGTGAGCTCATACATACATCACATAATAGTTCTGCATCTTTGCTTCCCGTTATCTAGTTAGGGATAAAAATGTTCCCCCATTTTTTTACTATTATTTGGTTTCTTTTCCTCAGTTGCAAATACTTGGACTTACTGACAAATTTCAATACTGTATGTGGAGAAAGTTTAACATCTGCCTCTTTTTATGTTGTCCTTGACGTGTTCTACATGCAGCTTTATTTTATTGTGGTCAGTTAGCAGCAGTGCCCTGATTTCTAGTGTAGTTCTGAGTCCACACAAAGGAATCTGATAGCTTCTCTGATTTCTAATCATAAAATTATTTAGTTTGGAAAAGATCTTGAAGAGCATCGAGTCCAACAATATACCAAACTGTCCCAAGGCCACTACTGAACCATGGCTCCAGATCTACATGACTTGTAAACACACCCAGAGATGGTGATTCAACTCCCTCCCTGGGCAACCTGTTCCAAGGCCTGGTGGCTCTTTCTATGGAGAATATTTTCCTAATGTCCAAGCTAAGCTTCCCCTGGTACAGCTTGAGGTAATTTCCTCTTGTCCTATCACGTGTTCCTTGTAAGAAGAGACCAACCCTGCCTCTCTCCATCTGCCTTTCAAGTATCTGTAGACAACAAGAAGGCCTTCCTTCAGCCTTCTTGAGTTGTGCTCCTTCAAAAACATTTTTTACAGTAGAAGAAATCACTATAGTTTGAAAACTTTACCTCCACACCAGATGCAGCGAGATAAAGGGTTGTATTGTTGCACAGATGTGCAAAGGAATTGCATACATTTGTTTCCTGAGGAAATCAGGTCAGGACAGCATCTCTTCAAAGGTCACATAACTTTCAGCCACTGTCCTTAACACTTCAAGAGACAAGGCTTTCACTGGAGGATCACCGAGCTGCTTTAATGCTTCTTAAAGTTCTTTATTGGAGAGTTCTTACTTTTCTTTCATTGACCATGTTGCAGAGAGAACTCTTCAATATACTAGTGCTGATGGTGAAGATTATATATAAGCTAAAGTTAGAAGGAAAAAACCGAGCCGAAAGAAACCTGTGCTGGAAATTAAATGTCCTATCATCTCTGTAAATGATGTGCATTAAATCTCTGGCTAAGAGAGTGGACAAAACAATAAAAATACCAATCTTCACATTCTGGGGAGCACAGTGAAATCAGGAAATCCATCAGAGGTTGCTGCTTTCTCATCTCCTGCTGTCTTTTTGCACACAAAAACTCATACTTCTCTGGGCTAGTGTTGCAACATGCCCAGCGTCTCTGTGCCAGAAGACCAGCCAATAAACCCTCAGAGTGTTTTCTCTTCCCCTGGCTAATGCATTGCAGGTTTGCTAATTTGCCTTGTTTAAAATCTAGTAGTCTGGTATTTTTAAACCTTTTGTTGCTCAAAGCATTTTAAATAATCATTTAACAGATTTTTGGAAGAGATTTTTTGGTTGGTTGATTTTTTATTCTTGTTTTTCAGGCTGCTGTGTTTCCTTCTCACGTGGCTTTACGGTCTGTCATCAATAAACTAACTTTCTCATGAGGTGTTTTCAAATAAATTGCTTAGGCTAGGACTAGGGGATAGAAAAGTAGGAAAAAATACATGAATAAATATAACTCAGTGGCTATATTAGTTGAGAAAAAATATTCAGAGGACACCTGCCATCTCAGTGCAGGACTAATATCACACTGCTGCTAAGGAAACCCATTTTCACTTCTCCATTTATTAATGAGTCACTAGCACAGACTAAACATGCCATTGTTTTAAAGAGCAAGCTGTAGAAGACTGATTGCATAGAACTGCTTTTTTTCCCCCTTCTCTCTTTCACAGAAGCGTAGAGTCATTCAAGGAAACATCCTTGAAGGCCATCTAGTCCAACCAGTAATCCAGCTGTCCCAAGGACACTGCTAAACCATGTTCCTAAACTCCAGGTCTACATAACTTAAAAACGCATCCAAAGATGACGATTCAAGCACCTCCCTGGTCAACCAATTCCTTTGCATGACTTTCAATTCTTTCCAAATCTTTTCTGTGTACTCTGAATCCTCCATAGCAATGTCTCGAAGTCCTCTAATCCTCCTGCTTTGCTAAGAAAGGTAGTCAAACCTACTTTGTCATCTTTCTACTCAGTGTGCCAATGGACAACAGGAAAACATGTTGTCTATGTTGCTCCTAGTCAGCTTCTTACTGTCTTTAATGGCTAGACAAACTTTGTCTTTGATTGTGAATCATGCTGATAGTATTCACTCTCTCATAGTTTAAAGCAGACAATGCTTCTTCTACTATTCTATCAAATTTAGCTAAACTTGGTGAGACGCAAAGCTGTTTGGGAGGATGATGGACAGATAGATGTACAGCAAGATGATACACCATCAGGAGAGCAAGCTACAGAGGAGGAGAAAAGAGTGTTAGGAGGAACACTACTCTTTTTAGTTTAGGTCAGACGTTAGGAAAACTTCTGCATGGAAAGGTCATCTGTCTTTGGAATAGGCTGCCTAGGGAGGGGGTGGAATCTACAGCCTTGGACATATTTAGAAGTTGTGTGGATCTGGAGCTTAGAGTCATAGTTTAATGGTGATCTTGGGACAGCTGGGTTAATGGTTGGACTCAATAGTATTAATGGTCTTTTGCAACGTAAATCGTTCTATGATTCTATGATTCACATTGTGTGATATGAAGATCTAAATGTTGGCCTTCAGGAAACACTATACTTAAGAGGGGAAACGTTGTTGAGGAACTATTTCCAGTTCAGTCCTTTAACTTTTGTCTCAGAAACGTAGATTCAATCACAACAAATAGGACAAGGATCACTGGATGGAATAATTCCTGAGCTCCTATTTTCTAGCCAAGGTCTCATTTTACTGCCAGCCCAGGTGAGTTGCAAATTGATGTCTAAGGAGAATGAATGCTCTTCTCATTTTTGATGTCTTTGCTTTAAAAATTCCTGAAGTTCATTGAAGGACACCTGTCTTTCATGAATTGACCATGAGAAGTAACTCTTAGATGATTGTGTTGACATCTGAGATAAAAAACAGCCTCTCAGTACCCTTCCCTTGGTGCTGCTCTTCACTTTCAAGCATTCTGAGGAGTAGATTGATTGAGAAAAATGAACCTGTAGGAAACATTTACACACAGGAGGGGTCAAGGCCCTCAGCCATGCTGAGCTGTGTAAACCAATGTGCTTTGCCTGGCGATTTAGATGATGAGTGGAATATCATGTCTAGAAATTTTTCTGTGCCTGGAGGGATGAATCGCTGTGCACAAGTTAAGAAAAACTTGTTAGCTGGCTGGATTCACAATCAGAGGATTATTTTCCTCACCAGAATACTACAGACTTTCCTCAGACTGGCATTAATGTACCTCCAGTAAGACACTTTCACCATCTCCCTTCTGTTACAGCCAAACAGAATCATAGAATGGTTTGGGTTGGAAGAGATCTTAAAGATCATCTTGTTCCAGCCCATATCAACTGTGGTCAAAAATTATTGGGATGAAGAAGTTGTTTATCTTCAAATTGCCTCATTTTGTTACCGATAATTCATGTGCTTGACTTGATTGTCTGTATGAACAGAATTGCTTAAGGTGATTCTGTGATTCTGTATGTGTGCCACTGCGAGTGTGCATACACAGTAAATCTGGAAGATTTGAAAATGAGGTGTAACATACAGAGAGCACTGTCAGCAAGTTTGCTGCTGATGACACAAAGCTGGGTGGTGTCACCGACACCCCAGCAGACTGTGCTGTCATTCAGTGAGAATGTGCTGCCATTCAGATGGACAGGCTGGAGAGTTGGGCAGAGAGAAATTTAATGGAATTAAATTACAAGGGTAAGTGCAGAGTCTTGTATCTGGGCAAGAACAAGGCCAGGTACCAGTATAGGTTGGGGACGGACTTGCTGGAGAACAGTGTAGGAGAAAGGGACCTGGGTGTCCTGGTGGACAGTGGACCATGAGCCAGCAATGTGTTCTTGTGGTCAAGAGGGCCAACAGCATCCTGGGGTGGATCAGAACAGGGGTGGTTAGCAGATCTAGAGAGGTTCTTCTCTCCTGCTACTCTGCCTAGTTAGACCACATCTGGTATATTGTGTCCAGTTCTGGACCCCTTAGTTCAATAAGGACACAGAACTGCTGAAGACAGTTCAGCACAGAGCCACAAAGATGATGAAGGGAATGGAACACCTCCCCTTTGAGGAAAGGCTGAGGGAGCTGGGTCTCTTTAGCTTGGAGAAGAGGAGTGACCTCATCAATGTTTATAAATATTGGAAAGGTGGGTGTAAGGAGGACGGAGGCAGACTCTTCTCAGTGTCGTGTAATGATAGGACAAGGGGCAACGGTTGTAAGTTGGAACATAGGAGGTTCCATATGAATGTGAGAAGGAACATCTTCACAGTGAGGGTGATGGAGCGCTGGAAGGGGTGTTGTGGAGTCTCCTTCTCTGAAGACATTTAAAACATGCCTGGATATGTTCCTGTGCGACTTGGTCTAAGTGATCCTGCTGTGTCAGGGGAATTGGACTAGATGATCTTTCCCTTCCAATCCCTAATGTTCTGTGATTCCATGATACAACAGGACCCTGGAGGGCAAAAGAAAATGCCTCAAATTAAAATTGTGCTCTCCTGAATAATTTTCTGTAAGACCACTTAAGCTGTTAATTCCTCATCCAATCAATACATTACTTGGCCTCACTTTAAATAATGACATCTTCTTTTTTTCTTATGTTGTTAAGCCTAATTAAGAGAAATTAGTCACGAGAGTGACAAATTTTAAGCTAACAATGGAATTACTTCATGTGAACTTTATTAAATAACTCAAACATAGCAAGAGTTTTAACCAAACTCTGCTAAAGTAACGTCTTGGCATCAAAATTAAGTCATTTGTTATTAGGGCTATTTTTTTCCTAATAATTTCTTTTTCTGTACTTTCTTTTTTGTTAGGACTGGAGAATAAAGAAATTCTGTAATAGCACGTAATAAAATCTGTCATTCTTGTGAGTAATCCTTTGTAATTAGCAGAAGTAAATCTAAAGTAGGTACAATGGCGTGTGGTGCGCAGGGTTCGGGGGTGTACAGACGCACTGAAAGTTTTTGTTATTAATGATCACGCTGAACTTTCAACTCTTGAAAGTTCTGCTTGAATTAGCATCAAAAGGTGCAGAGGTTTATTTGTACATTCAGTTCCACATGCTGCTGCAACTATATAAATCTTTCACACAGAGCAAGCTGGGACAAGCTCAAGTTTTCCATCACTAAAGCTACGAGCCACCAAGCATCAGAGCTTTGGGAAGAAAGATCTTATCAGCTGCTAAAACCAATGTCTTTGCAATCCAGACACTAGATGGCTGAGTTCCCCTCTCAAATGCTCGTGTGCACCAGGACAGGCTCTGCAACAGGCACCAGCAGCATTTAATTTTTCTTGTTTCAGGTCAGGCAATTCCCCAGAACAGACCTTGCTGCTCCTGTGCTTCTTTTGCTGCAGAAGGACATAAAAACACTAGTCCATTGGGATAGAAATATGGTGCTTGAAATATTTCAGATTCTGTGAACTCTGATCAAGTCCAAGGCTGGCTAAAGGTGCATTCTCAGAGCCATGAACACTGTTTTCCTTGCATTTTGGTGACCTTTTGCAGGGTTTATCCAGACCCAGGTGTTCTAGCTGTTGAACCCTCTCTGGTTCTGGGGCAGATGGCTCTGACAGGGCTGCCCAGCAGCTGGGGATATTAAAAGATAGATGTTTCCCAGCTTTGGGCAGTGAGATGGAGGACCTGCCTCAGAACCGGATGTGCTGGGAGCCACCTGCAGCTGCTAAGTGAAATTAGCATTCTCATTAACTAGCGTTTAATGGGCTTGCTAATTGCCACGTCTACCACTTCCACTTTTAAATTATCTTGCAACATAATTGCTGACACTTTTTGGAAACCTTTTTTCTTTTGAAGCTAAATTCCACTTTCAAATTCCAGTTACTCAGTTCAGGGAAAAGTTTCCTTTGCAAGACTCAAAACCGTGAAGGTTGTCCACCTCAATATATCAGATATTCTGTTAAACTAAGAAAAAGCTACTCTAGGCTTCTTATTGCCTTTAATGAACTGATGTGATCTTGCACCCTGCAGCCCTTTCTTTGAAAACCCTACCTTGTACCTTTAAAATGCTTTTCTTCAAATGAGATGTTGAATTTAGCAGCAGCCTTCATTATGCAACGTGTAGATCCATGATTTCAATCAATATTAAATCAAATAACCGTGTTTTGCATTTTTAGTGGTTTTGTTGGAGGATTTTTTTAAGAACTTATGGTACATCGCTGTCAACAATTTCTAGCACCTACTTAGCCTTCTTATCCCTTCTTTCCTGAAGTAAAAAACCCCTTTTGGTTATATTCAGTACATTCTGACCACTCAGTGTGATGGTTGGTATCTAGTTACTTGTCCTCTTCATTATTAGTTCCAAAATCATTCTTATGCCAGTTTCACTGAACAAATAAGTCATCAAAATTTACATTTATGTATCAGTGAAAAAAAGTTATATTTGCTCATAGACTATTTTTAGGGTGATTGAAGTGAAAATCCACCCATTCCTGTTCAAAAGACGTGTTTAACGTAGGCTTTAATTGATGTGGGATGTGTCGTTTCATCTCTTTACGTGGCAGCACCGGAAAACACGTGGTTACAACCTGGTGAAACCAAAGTAGGTTATATCATTACAACTTCCCTTATCAACCAGACATGAAACCTCCTCAAAAAAGATAATAGGTTTCTTTGACAGACTTACTTCCCAGGGAACAATGTCATCTGGTGCTCTAGTGATATTTTTATATTTGAAATGTCTTTTTTGATAAGCTTCTGAGTTAGACACAATTTTGCCTGCAGTGAATCAATCTCTACAGTCCAGTTTTTAGCTCTGTTAAAACTCACTGGAACTTGGAAAGGAGTTCCCTCAAGACCTTTGGAAGGTCTCCAGTTTTCCAAGATGTCCTAAAATTAATGGAATCCCAAAACAGTTTCCAAGATTCAATACATTTGTCTGGGAAGGTTGAATATCAACCTAGATGCTACAGCAGTTCCCAAATATTTCATTCCAACACCTGTGGCCTTAATTGGTGGAAATGTTTATAGGTCAGCTCGAGTTTATTGGAACATTTACTGTCATGATGGGATATGCTAATACAGGTGCATTGGGAATATTGAAACGCTGCCTGTGGATGCAGCTGGTGTGTTTAGGTTATAAGCCTGGGGATGACAAATGATGAGTGAATTTTGCTGTGTCCACCCGTAACAGCCCTTCTTCTTCTACATGAGAGGGATTGACGGCTACATTGCATCAGACCAAGTGTGAGTCTAGGCAGTACTACGTGTCAAACAGCGTTCCACACGTCATGCCTGATAACACGTAAGAGACAAAAATACACTGGTTATTTCCACAAGTCATTCGCTAAAGATAAGTGGCTGAAGAAATGCTGCAGAGAGGATCATAGATTCACAGAATTATAGAATGGTTTAGGTTGGAAGGGACCTCAGAGGTCATCTAGGTCAAACCTGACTCCATGGGCAGAGACATCTCTCCTCAGACCAGTTTGTCCAGAGCCCAATCCAACCTGGCCTTAAACAATTCCAGGGGTGGAGCAGCCACAACCTCCCTGGGCAACCTGTTCCAGTGCCTTCTACCTTCATAGTGAGAAATGTCTTCCTCAAATCTCATCAAAATCTCCTTTTTAACCTGAAACATCCTCCCTGTCCTATCACTACAGTCCCTTGTAAAAAGTCCCTCTCCAGCCTTCCTGTAGCCCCTTCAGGCACTAGAAGGTAGATATAAGGTTCCTCTTGGAGTGTTCTTTTCCCCAGGCTGAACAACCCCAACTCCCTCAGCTTGTCTTCACAGCAGAAGCCCTCATGGCTTCCTCTGGACTTAGTGCAAGAGTTCCATGTCCTTCTACTGGGGACTCCAAAACTAGATGCAGTACTCCAGATGACATCTCACAAGAGCAGAGTAGAGGGAAAGAATCCCCTTCTTTAACCTGTTGGTGACATACTTTTTTGTCCAGTCCAGGACACTTGAATGCACTCTGCAAAGTTAGAAAAGAGCAGTTGTTTCCTGCTTCTGTGTAGGCATGACCCAACAGGGTAGAAGTGAAGGCTAACTGCTGTTCCTCTCTCACCCCTGTTGCTTTGGAATGTGCAGAGAGAGCTGCAGTTTCCTCACTGGCACATCAGACCTCTGAGTTCCTTAATTTGTTTGCCCTTTCTGCAGTGGTACCTCCACTTGGTAAATAACCTGGGGAGGAGAGCAATGGAAGTAACTGAGGCACAGTAGAATATCATGAACCTGTTGAAATATATGAAGGAACTAACATTAGATGAGGGCAGAAAGAAGAAAAACTAATGCCCCAAGGACACATGTCATTACTTGATAAACATTGGTTGAACAAGTTACAAACAAATTGTCATCTTAAGAGCTACCAGACACTGATGCAAAGAGGAGGTTAAAGTAACAGCTTCTCCTATATTGTAGGCAGCAGCTCTTGGTGCTTTGCTGCATCTGTGCTCCTGAAGACCAAGCTGAGCTGGTACACTGTAGGGACTTTACTGCTAGACATGTTGTATTTCACTGATTTTAAAAAAATAAAATAAATTTAGATATTGATTGTGCCTGTTATCACTATGTTGGGGCATAAAAGTTTAAAGACATTTCCAGAAGAATTTTGCTGGCAGTCTTGTGGCTAAGGTCAGCTTTAGAATTAGTGGCTTAAGCTGACCATCCATGCAATAAAATATGGATTTAGTCCAAGCTCTGAAAAGAAAGAGTCAAACTGCAGATTGTAGGGCTACGTGTTGCTCCATCATGAACCCTATATTTTACACCCACTACAGGTTATTGCCACCACATTTTCTTCTCTGGTGGCACCACTTTTTCTCTGACAACACATTTTCAGCCTTCAGCAAAAGTTTCTCCTAAGTATGCATGAGGACGTAGACACAGACATCAATCAAATTTAACCTCAAGCTTTTAAATGAAGCATTTTCTCAGCTCTGTTCATCATTTGGCCAAGGGCTGAACTTCAACTTGCAAAGAAACAAACCATTCAGTGTGCTCCAAACCCTTATGCATTATGAAGAGTGTTGCCAGCAGATCAAGAGAGGTTCTTCTCCACTGCTACTCTGTTCTGATGAGGTCGCATCTGGAGTACCGAGTTCTGGGAACCCTGGTTCAAGAAGTACAAGGAACTACTGGAGAGAGTCCAACAAAAGGCTACAAAGAAGATGTGGAGACTGCAATATCTCTGTTATGGTAAAGGCTGAGAGACATGAGGCTGTTTACCTGGAGAAGAGCAGGCTGGAGGGGATCTGATCGATAGTTAAAGGGCAAAAGAATGGGGCCAGATTCTTCTCAGTAGTGCCCAGTGCCAGGATAAGGGGAAACAGGTACAAACTAGAACCCAGGAAATGTCACTTGAACATGATGAAAATCTTCTTGACTTGAGGATGATGTAGCACTGGAACAGGCTGATCAGAGAGATTGTGGAGTCTTGCTCTCTGGAGAGGTTCCAAACTAACCTTGACAACACTTGCTCTAGGTGAACCTGCTCTGGCAGTAGGGATAGACTAGATGATTTCCAGAGTTCCCTTCCAACCCGCACAAGTCTGTGATTTTGTGATTCTGTGTAGGAGATCCATTGCTCAGGTTTGGGAACAGCATGAAATTAGACACAGAGGGATTGTGACATCTGTGGTCCCAAAGTCTCTTTCACTGCGGGTAGAATTACAGAACCATGGAGTCAGGAAAATGGAACAGATGGGCTTATTTCCAGATCTATACTACTGTGGTTAAGGCAGCACATTTCATCTAGTTTTCCAGGCTGGTTATATTTGCTAATTAAGAGTAATTTCAAGTGAATCAAGAATAGCTAACACATGTGCTAGCAGGAAGGAATACTTTACTTTTTTTGACTCAGGTGGGTACCACAGGAAGCAACAGGTCTGCCCCTCAGAAAGAAAAATGCTGGTAAAAAGCTTCTTAATCCTAAGGTTAATGAGAAGGTGAAATATATTGTCCAGGAATTGCAGTCTCTATCACCAAGGGTTCTTGAGATCAGGTTCAGAGCCATGTAACCAAGCAAGAGGAGAGAAAAAAATTCATTATTTATGGCTCTCAGGTTTAGTCTACCTTCAAATGAAAGCTGCTTTGCCAAGGAGAGGTCTATATCATCTGTTACTTAGAATAATTCATGCTGGAAGAGATGTTTGAGATCATCGAGTCCAATCATTAACCCAGCACCGCCAAGTTACCACTAAACCATATCACCAAATACCTCCAGAGATGGTGATTCAGCCACTTCCCTGGACAGCCTGTTCCAGCGCATGACACCACTAGGAACAAAAACATTTTGGCATTTCCATTATTTTCCATTATTTCCAATACTCAGTTGTGCACTATAGGCACAAATTTGATTTTCTGATCCGCAGCACAGAACACAAGTCACCCTTTGGCTATGAAATCTTGCTACCCAAGGTAAGGGAAGAAAAACAATTCCTTCCTTAAAAAGAAAAGTGCTCTCAGACTCATAAAGACCAAACAACCTCATCCAGACCACCCTCCAGAAACTACTTTCCATTAAAGAAGTGGATACCTATTCCTAGCTGTAGTCATATACATTTTAACACACAAACAAAACCCTTCCCATCCCCTCAAAGGAGATCCTGACGTTGCCTACTTTTCCTGTGAAGTGTCGGTGTGTTTTTCTCGCTCGCGAGGTGTACGTACATAGCCCGTGCCCTATTTAGAAAGGAAACAGAAATAGAGGTGTGCATGCAAGCCTGTAAATCTGCTCTTAGAAGGCAGAAATCCTGGTTCCTTAAGCATCTCCAAGTCCACTACATAAATCTCTATGTGAAAGTTTTATCTTCATGGAGCACAACTTCTAAAATTATGCACATACTGAGGAACTCGCTGGAGAAGAGTTATTTTAAAACATCTCCTTTGTACCTTCCTGACTTGCTAGCATATTTTCTGAAGCTCTCCTATCATGGTAGCTGACCAGAAAATTTATTGAGGGTTGTGTGGGAAATACTGAAACGGGTTACTAACCATACAGAATATTGAAGTTTGAGAGAGTAACAGCACTTGTGAATAATTTCTGGATATGGGTGTGAGCTAGCATGAGCTCCATACAGATCCAGTGTATTCATTTCTGATAAACACACTTCTCAACACAGGTATCAACCTCCTTCCCTTCATAGGGGAAATTCTGGTGATCCAGCTTTGCAGAAAATTGGTTTATTATGTTTCTTGTGGTCTGGAGATGGCTGGACTTGATGGTATTGGAAGTCTCTTCCAACAGTAATGATTATGTGATTCTGTGAGAAAGAAAAAGTCCAAAAGCATAGAATCATAGAATTGTTCAGGTTGGAAGGGACTTCAGAAATCGTCTATTTCCAACCCCCTGCTATGGGCAGCGACACCTCCCACTAGACCAGGTTGTCCAGACACCCATCCAATCTGGCTTTGAACACCTTCCTGTGACGGAGCATCAACAACCAACATTTCAGACTGATCAAACACTGCTTTTTCCTGGCAAACTGAGAAGCAGACAATGCTATTCAAAGGGAATACTTCACTACAGTGCTCAGCTTTTGATTTCTGTTAAAAGATAGTTCCAATTGAACAAATGTCATTTCCAATCAAAATTTAAACATTTTATTCTTAAAAGATATGCTTTTTCTCCTACAGATTCCGTGCTTCCTGCTAAGGTTTTTGTTTTTCTGAGACCTGTTGATTTGTGGAAACAATGTGATTCAGGACTACAATTTTGAACTTATCAAACAGTAAGTTTTCATCTGGTCTCATACAAAAAAATTAGGTTTAGTGGAATTCTTTACTGGGGAGAGTGTTTCTGGGCTGCACCCTTACACTAACTGCTCTTCAGAACCATGACCGCCGTATCGCTCTGTCTGGCATATAATAGTGTGACTCTAAAAGCTACTGCATTATCACTCACCCACAGTTCTGTCAATTAGCATTAAATTATGCCTTAAATTTCATACTGGATCAAACTGGACTAAGAAATGGATCTCTGCAATCTAATCTCAAAGTAAGTTACAGTGGTTCCTTAATGTCTTCCTGTAATGGTTTGTTCATCTTGATTGTGGGTTCAATAAATTCCTTATTTTTAGCAAGACTGATTCATTGCCTGTTGAGTCCTCCTTGAGAGCTGGTTGATGTGTTTGATTTGCTGACACTAACCTAGACCAATTCAACCTCTATCTTCAAACCCAAGACATACTTTAAGAAATCTTGCTGTACAGTATTCTTCATCCAGTCATTTCTCTGCTGAACTGGATTTTTCAGTTCTGAACATCTTCACCTGGGAAGGTGTAAATAGGTTCTTAATTACTTCTCTGCAGAACTGAAGAGGGAAGATGAAGAAAGAGGAGAGTAATTTCATCCCTAGGATTGTGTACACTCAAGCTCTGGTCTAGAGATGCAATGTGACTCTGAAAGATCTCTCTGATTCAGATTTAAGCCATATGGCTCAACATAGGACCTTGAATAAACAGTCTGCACTCAATTTTACTGCATTAGAACTTACAGCTTAAGCCTAGCTTTTGCAGCTACTCTTCCACATGTCGCCTTTCTAGTTAAACGTATCCTTAGCTCTATATGTGTCAAATGAGCTAATTCCTGGTTGACTGGAGTTTCTTCTAAATGCAATTTATCTTTTTCCATCTTTAATAAAGACCCTGACATCTGAATTAGCAGCTGATTGCATTAAACAGAACAATTTATTGGTGGATTCAAATCCACCATCCCTTACCCGACCTACAAGCAGAAAGGACATACTGAGCTGAAGAAACAGCTTCCAAGTTAACTTGTTGAAACTCTTGGATCTGTCTCTTTTTCAAACCCTAGGAGGAATAAGTTCCTGAGGAAGTAATGAGTATTTCTATTTCTCGGGAGATTTCTGGTGTCTTCCCTGGACAAAGAGGACTTCTGTAGAAACAAATCTGTCCTCCATCATTTTGATGTTCTGAAATGTGTCTGGCTTTTTACAGGCAAGCTCAAAGCATCATACTTCTGTTCTGGAACAGGAAAGGAATGAAGTCATGGCAGTTGCTTGCGGGTACCTGCCTGACATCAACTGTGCTCCCTGAGGAACTGTTCTAATGTGGGTCCCAGAATGCTATTTATCGAGGTTTCTGGGTGATCTGGGGATTCCCTGAATAGGAAATCTCGAGAGAGCCAAGGAGGGGCCACTGAGGGTCATACTCTCTTGCAGGAAAAGCCTGAAAGCAGCACGGGGCAGGCAAACCTGGGAGATTTAAAAGGTGGCACAATGGGAAGTAGCGCCCAGACCGCATGCAGCAGCACTAGCCACTTTATCTGCCCTGGCTGCCAGGGGTAAAAAATAAAAAGGTGGCAATGTGGCAGCAGAGGAGGGCCAGATTTGGTCACCACTGCTTATGGATGTGGGAACCCAAACAGAGGCCCCCCAACAAGATGAGGTTGTGCAGGTGACAGGCTACCAGAAATGTACCGCTGTCTTGCATTGTCCTGGTGCGTATGGTGAGACTGGATAGATTATCTGCTTAACCGAGCGGCACAGCTGCAAGATGAGGTTGAGAAGCTGCAAGTGGAACTAGAAAGTCTCAGGAGTGTTAGAGAGGCTGAAATAGAGGTAGACTGGTGGAGTCAGGCTCAGCAGTCTGGACAACAGCCAAACAAGAGCCAGAATCAGAGGGCCTCTGTATCCCGCAGTTTTCAGATGGAGGCCAGAAGCCCAAGTAGAAGGAGTGAGTGGAGCCAAGTGCAGGGCTATGGCAAAAGGTGAGCACCACCCTGCCTGCCTCACCTCCCCAGTTGCAACTGAGTAATAGATATAAGCCCCTACTGGAAGACAGCCAGTCTAATAAGCATATAGAAGACAGGGAACTTATACCAGGGATCCTAACAAGGACTGAAGGTCATCCAGTAATCTGACAACCTCCTCCACAAAGAAGCGAAGGGTCCTAGTTATTGGAGCCTCTCTCCTGAAAGGGACTGAGGGCCCAGTATGCAGAGCTGATCCTCATCACAGAGAAGTCTGCAGTCTACCTGAGCTCAAATCACAGATATCACTAGGATGCTCCCTAACCTGGTGAGATCACCTGACTGTTACCCACTGCTGATCTCCAGGCAGCTGGGAAGGAAGCTGAATTCCATAGCCTGAGGGGGTTGAAGAAAGACTACAAGGCCTTGGGATGTTTGGTAAAAGAGTCTGGGGCACAAGGGGTTTTTTTCTGGGGAAAAAGGGTTTTGGGACAGGAACTGGCAGGACTCATTCAGAGGTCTTCAAACTGGGTTCAAAGAGGAGTGAGATACTTGATGGGTGAGCACCAGTGGGACAGAGATCTGGTCTTAATGAAAACTAGGAAGCCTCTCGCTGTCCTAGGGTGAGATTGGAGCTCTCAGTTCACTCCCCAATATTCCTGCACACCAAAGCACGCAGCATGGGGAATAAGCAGGAGGAGTTAGAAATCTGTGTCCAGTCAGGTGGTTATGATCTGGTGGCAATTACAGAGACATGGTGGGACAAGTTGTGTCACTAGAATGTGGTTATGGACAGCTATGTCCTTTTCAGAAGGAACCGGTCAGCAAGGCAGACTGGAGGAGTTGCTCTCTGTGTGACAGAGCAGCTGGAATGTATTGAGACCTGTTCATGGGCAGATGAAGAGAGTGTGGAGAGTTTGTGGGTGTGGATCAAGGGGCCGGCTGGCATGGGTGACACTGTTGTGGGTGTCTATTACAGGCCATTAGATCAGAATGAGGAAGTTGATGAGATCTGATAGCAGCCTCAAAGCTTTAGGCCCTGGTTCTCATGGAAAATATTAATTAACTTGATATTTGCTGAAAGACTCTTTGCCTCTGTCTACACTTCTGGGGGCTGTCCTGATACCAAATCCCAGAGTGCTGAGGCTCCAGAGGAAGTTGAGATAAGACAGGAGCTTGCCTTGGATGAGGAGGACTGGGTTAGGGATAAGTCGATCAAACTGCATGTGTATAAATCCATGGTCCCTGATGGGATGCACTCACGCGTGCTAAGGGAGATGGCACAAGTCATTGCGAAGCCACTCACCATCACCTTTGCTAAGTCATGGGGACCAGGAGAGATGCCTGGAGACTGGAGAAGAACAAATGTCACTCCAATCTTCAAAAAGGATAAGAAGGAGGATCAGGTAACTATAGACTGGTCAGCATCACCTCCATCTCAGGAAAGGTGATGGAACAATTTATCTTAGAGGCTGTCTCCAGGCACATCAAAGACAGGAGCATCATTAGGGACAGTCAGCATGGCTTCAGCAAGGGGAAGTCATGCTTGACCAACCTGATAGCCTTTTCTAGCGATGGAGTCCAAGCCAAGAATTTACACTTTCCAGGTACCAGATCTTTCCCTTGGAAAGAGGTTGCTCAGTTGTTAAAGCAGCCATGGGACCTTTGTTGCCCAAAATGAAGGAGTTCCTAGGTTTTTTACCTACTTCCAGAAAGATTTGGACACCTAAATCACTGACTAGGATTTACCGATCTTGGATGAGCTACGGCACAGCATGAACTTCATTTCCTTGTGCCTGATGCTTCACACCAAACTGGTTGGTCCTGGGAATGACACATGGAGATCAATATGGACTAACTAATACTCAGGGGAAAAAGTCTAAAAGAAGGCAGGACTTGGTTGACATAAGCAGGTGGGCAAGACCTATCACTAATGGCCAAATGTTCTTTTTTATTAGGACCATTATGACCTATAAATATTGAAAGATTCTTATTCAGTAGTGAATTGTTTTTTCCAAGGACTTTACTGCTGTGTGTCCAATGGTTCAGTACCTGGGGTCAGTCAGCTGAGGCAGATAAAAGAAATGAAGACGTATAAGTGCAGATGGCCACAAAAAGCATTTGCATGTCCTTTGTTTTATAGCCAGGCTATCAAACAGATAACAATGGAGGGAAACCAGAGACATTAACTTCTGATCAACAATTTTGAGCACTTTAGACTTGACAGGGATTTATGACATTCATCTGGAATTTCTCAAACCAGGCAGGGTTTCACCTACCTTAGCCCTGAAATCCTACCTGAATTGCAAAATATTCTTGTCCTGAGGAAGAAATAGGGAGCAGGAGACACCTTTCTGTCTTTAGGGAGGACCATGACTTATCTGCCCTTTTTGTCTGGGGGCTATTATACAGGAGCAAAGCAAACAGAAGACCCCCATTGATCAAAATCCTGTAGCTGTGGGACTCAACGTTGCTGTCTGAGCAGGTATCTGGCACGTTCTTAGATGTGCTGTTGCTTGTCCACAAGAACCAGGATGGATTATGTCACTGGAATTAGTGACTTAGAGACACTTGGTTTGGGATTTACCTCATCTCACCTTAGAGATTTCTGTCTCTCTCCCCTTTGTAATAGAATCAGAGTTGTGGAATGGTTTTGCTTGGAAGAAACCTTCAAAGCTCATCTAGTCCAACTTCCCTGTAGAGAGTAGGAACATTATTTAAAGGTGTTCCCATTCTATAAAGAAATCAGAACAGGGACATTTTTAGGGTGTGATTCCTTTAACTTAGAGGAAGGGATAAAGTCTGTCTGTTTTCCTGTGGAAGAGATCTCTCCATCACAATTTAAAATGTTGGTCTGCTGGTAATCATATGATCTCCTCTATGTTTTGACCCAGCAATGCTCTTACAGTCAATAAGGTTGGAAAAGACCTCCAAGATCATCCAGTCCAACCATCAACCCAATTCCACCATACCCACTAAATCATGGTCTCTAGTGCAGCATCTACTCATTGTTTTAACCCCTCCAGGAATGTCAACTCCACCACTATCCTGGGTAGCCTGTTCTACCTACTGACCACTGTTAGAGAAGAACTTTTTCCTCATGTCCAATCCAAACCTTCCCTGGCACAACTTGAGGCCATATCCTCTTGTCCTATCACTAGCGACTTGGGAGAAGAGACCAACCTCCACCTCTCTACAACCTCCTTTCAGGTAGTTGCAAAGAGCAATTAGGTCTCCCCTCACCATCCATTTCACATCTCAGAATGAGCTGAAGAAAGTAACTGTTTAGGTGACAGCTGGAAGGAGATCTTATTACAGCTTCTTACCCAGGGCCGAGTTTTACAGACTCATCTGTTGTTCCTTGTCCTAACATGCTGGGTATAATTACACAACCTCAGAGCTACCAGTATCTGCTAGACTTGCTGAAGATAAGGAGGGAAACACTTGTCAGTCACCCACCAGGAAGCTTTGCCCTCACACAGCGAAGTGATGTGCCATGACCTATATCTCATGTACCCGCCTACGCAGCGTGTGTGGGCTGCGTCTTCTCCTGGGGGAAGCCCGGCAGCTGCGTGTGGGTATTATTCCAATTAGTTTTCACGTTGTCAAGTGTGAGTGTGATACAGAGAGATTGTTGGCATGTCCTGCTTGACAGCATTCTGCCAACAAAACAGACATCCCTGCTCCCAGGAAAATATCATTTATGTGCAAATATCTCCACAGATTTACAGATATTTGTGCTATTCCACAAAAAGAGTAATTTTTATTTTAGAAATATAAATCTGCCTCTACAACTGTGTAACTGCATCCCTCTCTACATACAATACTTGGCTGGCATTTTTCAATTTATTTTCAATTTTTTCACTTAACTGACAGAAGAGTTGGGTTGTTGTTTTTTTTAATCCTAATGTGTCATTAACAGGGTGTATCCTCCCATCTTTGGAAGGAAAAAAGATGAAACCCCCTTGTCACAGGCTGATTCAGCAGGAGGTGGTTATTTTTATGTTGCTGGAAGGCAATGAAGGGGAATAGTGAACCCACAATACCCAGAAGGATGGTGAATGCCCCACAGCATACTCCCTTGGTATGATGGGTCATAGCAACAGCTGCAGAAACAACACCCTGGTGGGGATGTGGCCTGACATCCCAAATTAGATTATTTAGGGTCTTTGCTTCACCATCCAGTGGAGATGTCAGTTGTCTTCATGATCTGACAAACCTTCCTAATAGACACAATCACTACACTCCATCACTCACTTCTGCTTGTTTTGGGATAGTAGGAAAATAAGGGGCTTTCTGCATCCTGGAAAGATGTTAAAAAAACCCCAAAATCAGTCTAAAACAACTTTTCAGCATTTCAACCACTACATCTTTTTCTTCCTTATTTTTTTTCCTTTCCCCTCTGGCTCTGTTACTAGATGATCAATAGCTACATATCTTCAATAGCTTGAAAACATGATAAACACTCAGCTCTGAAGTTAGTCAGTTTGGGTAGGTAGTTACTGCCCCTTCTATGTTTTCAGCCATTATGAGTATCTTTATTTTGGGTTATAACCCTTTAATTCAGGAGAAAATACCTTGCTAACACAAATGCAGGTTTTGGTCCTGGGATAATTTGCAGGTCCAGATGGAGGACAACATTCTTTTCCTTAGTTTCTTCTATAACAAATAGCAAAGAAGCCCATTGCTTCACAGCCAGAGATATTGACCTTCCTGACTGTAGGAAACCTCAGTTCAAACATTTTCTTATTTTTTTTATTTAGGGAAGGGGTGAAGCTCTGAATTTCTATGAGATACAAACCAAGTCTTTGCCACCATAAGTGTTGCAGAAGGCATTGAATGACTCAAAGAGCAATGGCAAAGGACAAATATTATCCACAGATTTCATTATGCCTATTTACTTAATAGTTCTACTAAGAGAACTTTTATTATTATTTTAATTATATTTCTCAGAAATTCTGATCTGTAGCTAAACCCCAGAAATTTACCTCTCCTTGCTGCTCTTGGGCACCTATTCTGAAGTAATTTATGCTTAGGGAAAAGCTGCTTGTGTTTCAGGAGGTCTGACCACCCTACTACAAACCTCAGGTGGCTCAGACACTCTGCACCACAAAATAGAATTCAATATCATGGACTTCTCAGAGCCACAGGCATATGGTGGTGGGGGGGAAGGAGAGATGGTGGGGAGTATGTTTCTCTTCCATGTTTCAGCTCTCTAAAACAGCTAGCACCTTGCTTGGATAAAATTCCCTTTGAATGTCAGATGAGCAGAAGCTGGCAGGTGGCTTTACCTCACTCCCCAGGGTCTCCTGACTCATAGGCAGTGCCTCAGGGGCTGCATTACCCACCTCCATGGTGGGGGAGAACAAGTGGGCAAGGCAAAGCCCCAGCCCCATGGGGCGAGAGAGATGATTTTTGCTGTGACTCATTCATATGCCGCCTTCGGAGGGAGAGGCAGCAGCTTCAGTGAGTGGGAGTCACTCTGCTATTTTCTGTTTACAGGATTTTTTTTCTCCTCGCTGTCTTTTCCCACCTGGGGCACAATGGCTTTGAAAGCCAGAGTGCAGATATTCTGTAGCTGGAACATTCTTCTTTTTATTTTTTTACCTGATGAGGGTTCTAAGTTTGATGTCTACAGGAAAAATCTTAAGGCGTGGATTTTACATCCTAGCATCAAATGGCCTCAAGGTGCACCAGGAGAAGTTTAGGTTGGACATTAGGAAAAGCTTGTTAATGGAAGGGTCATCAGGTCTTGGAACAGGCTGCCAAGGGACAGGGTTGAGTTGTCATCCTTGGATGTGTTTAAAAGTCATGGAAATTTGCCACACTGGACCCTGACAAGCTACTATAACCCTCTTTGGGTTCATGCTTCTCCCGTCGTCACTAGGGTCCATTTCACACTGGATGCATTAGCCGTGGTGAATCAATTGCATGGTTTGGGTCTGGGTTATTAGTGCCATTACCTTGTTTACTGCTTGTGGATCTCCCTAGCTTCAAATTAATGCACTTCAAACATACTAATCAAGGAGAAGGTCAATTATTCCCATGCATCACATGTCAAATTCTCGTCTGTCCACATTTTTTGTGGAACATTCTCCAGCTTAGTCTTCTCATTAGATGGTTACAAAAGAAAGATTCTGACACACATCAGCCCAAGGCCAGTATCACTCACAACTTTAGTGTCTCAAAACCTTTCCCCAAAAGCTCACTCACTTGTCAGAAACCACTTGATGGAACTGCCTGTGCTAAGGTAGAGGATATCTTCCACTGGACTGGGATCCTTCTTGTGGAAGCCATGGACTAAATGATGATGTTGATTTGAATTGCCAAGTAAACCTTTTATTAGACCATAACTGTCCATGAATTAAGAGTCCCACTATGGAAGATGACTTGGAAAACTCAGGAAATATCTTTGACCCCAAACCCTATTGTTTGGCCATCTCTGGCATCAAGAGATCTTAACGATTAAAGCCTGACATGATGAATGTTTAGTAGCAGTGAATCAGCTTCAGTAGGCCAAGCTGAATCTTTCCAGGACATGTACAGTTTTGGTTGTGAAAGTTCTGGTTTTCTCAGACAGACTGGAAGCTTGATCTCCTCCCTAGCTGCCAACCACAAGAGTTACCTCATGTATGTCTCAAGCAGTAAAAGTTTTTGAGACTAGACTGGCTTAGTCACCTTCCTTCAGGAGAGATTTCCAGGCTAGGATCCTAAGTTAAGACCTCCCAGCAGCCTGCTGTTAGCTACCTGCCTTCCAAACAGATTTGAAGCTCATGGTTTCCCCTTCCCAACATATCATATGGAAGAACTCCAGCTGGCATGTACAGCCTCAGTTCTTGGCAGGAAATGCCTGTCTGTCCGAGAAAGCTCACTGTGCGCTCGCAGGAGCTGCAAAATTAGCCCTATATGACAGTGGAATTTTAGAGGAGGAACCATGAAAAGATACAGCATAGATCTCATCTGTGAAAGAGTGGGTACCCGGAGAAGTTCTTCAGAGTTAGAAAAAGCATCATCCAATGATGAGAGATGGCAATGCCTGTTTAACCCTCAGGGCTGGGTCAGCGGTGGTACTCACGAGGTTGCAGAACCTCCCACCCTCCACATTGCCCATTTCATTGACATGTGCCTTAATCACATTCAGTTTTACTTGATTACCACACGGACTGACAAAGGATGAAGATGAATTATGCACCCAGAGCTAGGAGCTAGGGTGCGGGTAAAGCTTTGAATCCAGTTGTTGAAACAGCGAAATGCACAGGAGAGATGGAATCCTTGCAAAGGATGAAGCAGATGAGTGAACTGGAGTAACAAAACAAAACAACACACATCTTCCTCTTTCCGGCTTTGGGGACTATGATTAAAAGTTAAATTGTTCAACAACAACATTTAGATTTGGGAACAGATTTTTTTTTCTGGTCCCAAGCCCTTTACCTTTGAGCACAGATATAATCTCCAATTATTTTCCAGTTGCCTTTCTATTTAAAATTATTAAAATTGCATACAGAGAAAATTGCGTGCGGCTAGGTGCACACCATGGAACAGAACTCTTACTTACTGAGGAGGCAGCAATGAGACACATATGTTATACAATTATGTGGAAGATGGCAAGATTGCTGCACTTTGGAATAAAAAAGTGTCAGAATTCAGAGAAAGAGGGATTATCAGAGGTAATTTATGTAGTTTAGAGTGATTTAAGTCTCGTTAAACAATTGCACATCATGGTACAATGTGTGACATAAAAGGCCAAGACAACTGAAAAGTTTTCCAGTCTGCTTTCTATGTCAACTTCTCAGGTGGTTCTCCACCTGAGAAACTCACGGGACTCTGTCATATCCTCTTGGCTTGAGTCTCCCTGATGTCCCTTCTTTCGCACTTTGTAGTGTGGTCAGTCACTCTCACTCCATGGTGACTCCTCCAGGGGTCTGAATGGGCTCTGCAGCATTACAGGAGACATTAGGTGATCTTATTTTACCAACCATCCCATCTTGGCTACTTCAAGAGTCTTCCCAGCAGTTCTTTTATTACAGAGTCACAGAATCACAACATAATCATGGTTGTAAAGGACCTCCTAGATCACTGAGTCCAACCATGCCTGAAACAACAAAAACCTTTCATTTTCCAACATCTTGCCTTGTAAGTAGGAGTTAGGATAGACTGCACTTAGGCTAGAGCTGAGAAGGGCTGTTTTGGAAAAGATTGTATTTTTTCAGACCTTCAACGACTCTCAGTGTTAAGATTACTGTTGAGATATTTTGAGTGGTGAGCAATAGCTAAAGGAACACTGACTGCTCAAACCGAGGGCTGACACTGCTGCTCAGCTCTAAGCATTTTCCAGCCTCTAATGCTGCAGAGCCCTGACCTGTTAGAGCAGAGAGAGAGAGTCATTTTAATGGTGGAAGAACTGAGACACAGGGAAACCAACGGATTTTTTGTCCTTGTTTTACTGAGCTGCTGCTGCTCAACACCTCTAGGAAAAGCACAACAAGTACCACACTAGTTCCACAAAACGTATTTTCTTAAATTAATCATCTGGAACATCAGATTTCTATTAAAGGCTTAGGAATTCCATCCCCCAAACAAACAAACAAACAAACAAACCCTAAACAAAACCAAACAATCCACAACTCTGCATCCAGATAAAATGAGAGAGTTGCACTAAAGCTTTGACTTTGAAATAATATTTCTCTACAAGAAGGTTCATTTCAGGGAGGGCAGATGAGTTAAGCAAAGTGGCTCTGAGATGGTAAACTGTAAGCCGTTTGGCTCAGAGGATCTTTGGATGGGAGCCGAGTGGAAAAGGTGAAATCAGGGGTATGCTGCGAGACAAAAACAAGCAGGATGTCCCCAAGAGTGGGGAATCCACTGGACAGCTCTGGATTTGGGGAGAGGTATGCAGAGAAATAAAAGGTTCTGGGAGTTCTGGGGCAGGAATTGGCAGGGATCAGTCAGAGAGCTTTAAACCAGAGTCAAAGAGGGGTGGGATACTTGATGGGTGTGCACGAGCAGGACAGAACTTTGCTTTTAATGGAACCCAGGTGACCTCTCACTGTCCTAGGGTGAAATTGAAGTGCTCAGCTCCCTACCTGCAATGCCTGTACACCAAAGAACACAGCGTGGGGAGTAAGCAGGAGCAGTCAGAAATCTGTGTCTCTGTCAGAAATCTGTGTACTCTGGAGTTGTCCTACAGTGAGTGACTGATGCTGTGGTTGTAGCAGAAGTGGGTGTCATTATTTTGCCTGAAACAGCTGCCCAGGTGCAGGGGTATCTTGACACTAAAGAAGATGTGATATTTACTTATGAATTATCTTTGCTGCCACAGATTCCTCCCTTCTTCAGCTGAAGTGCTTGTAGGAACCTTTGTTGTTGTTTCTATTTGTTTTGGTGGGATTTTTTTTTGAAAGACAGGATATAAACTGCCAATTTTTTGGCAGATACAAAACTGCTTCAAACTCCATTGAATGATCCCAACAAATGGAAAAAAAACCCAACAGATCTCCAGTTTACGTTTGTCTTTGCTTGTGGTGTCCCTTCTACAGCACCATATCTTGAGGAGACTCAGAGATTCACAGAACATTAAGAATTGGAAGGGAACTCAAAAAATCATCTAGTCCAATCCCCCTGACAGAGCTGGGTTACCTGGATCAAGTCACACAGGAACACAGCCAAGCAGGTTCTAAATATCTCCAGAAAAGGAGACTCCACAACCCACCCCAGGCAGCCCATTCCAGTGTTCTCTCACTGTGAAGTCACTCTCTCTGTTAAAAAGTTCCTTCTCATATTTATGTGGAATCTCCTGTGTTCCAGCTCAGGCTGCCCAGTTCACATTCCCCAGCATTTTGTAGCTCCCAGGCTAAAGGAAGGAGGCAGAAAATAGTACTCATTGAGCTAAAACCTGACCACAGGCTACTTGTGTGACAACTAAGAGCCTTGAATTTTCCTCTGTCATACTTAGGCTCAGCCTGTTACTGCCCATCTCCTTGGAGTTCTTTCCCCAAGCCCTTAAGATACTGTCTTGGACCCACAGACTTTCCAGTCCCAACACTCCTACAGAAGAAACCTGTTCTGCTTTTTTGGATTCAAGGTAAGGGATATGAAAATTCACTGGACATTACCTGAGCACTGAGGACGATTTGAGCATCACTACCTGGAGCTGCAGAGCCATCACCATCAGCAGAGCTTAGCTCCTTACAAGAATTAATGATTCACGCCTGCTTAATTGCAGGTTTCTCTCCTTTGCCCTAAATGCTAATCCCTTCTTCAGCCATGAAATTGCACAGGGGTTTTGTGAGATGACATCCTGCCTGTAGTGAAGGGGTTTTGGCTCATTGAGGTGCTGGGAAGACAACACATTCAAGCACAAAAATAATCCCTTAAGACCAGGACAGGCCTTACAGCTCCTTGCTGCCCACTCTTGTGATTATTTGTGACGTGAAGCCTGTCTAGGGGGTTGCCATGTGGGATCTTTGGTCAGGTGCTGCTCTTGAGATATTCCTGCTTCTTCTCCAGAGCCTGGATCTGAGTCCAGATGCTGCTGAAATGCACTGCAGTAGTGCACAGAGGTTGTGGTTCAGGGAGACTGTCTCACTTCTCATTTGCAAAATACAGAACTAAGGAGAAAACCCACAGAGTCCTGGTTCCTCCCAGGTAGCCCTTGTTCCCTCTTATTTTGTGCTTGGTTCATCATAATCCAAAATCATAGAGTAATGTCCTCTCCAGACATTCTTGGAGGATCAAGAAGGTGAAAAATGCTTCTGGAGCTTCAGGGATTGCTGCGAGTGTATTTCAGCAGGAAGCAGGGTTTCATGTGTGGGGTTTAAGTGCTGTGGAAATGGGTTAGATTGACAGAGGGATGGTTGTAAAGCAGCAGAAAAGGGAGACTTACATCAGAGCTAGTGATTTCCATCTCTATGTCACCTAGCAACCCTCCAATTAAGGGCTTCGCTTCCGATAAATTGATTCCCTGGGAATTTTCCCATTAGGTGGCACCACGGACCCTGATAAGGGTTCTCTCTGATTAGGGTCCTTCATGCCAGATAGATCTCAACCCAAATATATGGATCCCTCACCCCAAAAAGCTCAGGAAGAATTGAAAGGCGAATGGGATTTATGATGACTCAGAAGTAATGCGGGGTGTCAGCAATAATTAAATCTGGATAGAGATTTCTGATAGGAACAAGACTATCTCTGCAAAGGGCAAAACAGATTCTGAAAAGCCCCATGGAGTGACTCCATAACCTGGATTATCTCAGCAGAACAGTGTTATGGCTTCATTAGAAGTGCACTGAAGCTTCTGAGCAGGTCCCATAATGTGTTCTGGGACAGCTCACAGCTGGTGGACATCAAAGCTCATGTGGTGACATCACCCCCCTCCCAGTGACCTTCATACCACACAGTGTAGCAGAAAGCATGACCACAAAGGTAATTTCCAGGAAAAGCCAAAGTTTCAGATGAACTTAGTAGTTTGATATTAGTGGTTGTGTTTGATTGGGGTTTGAAAGGAGACACAATCTGGGAGTTCTGCACCAGTGTTGCTGTTTCTACAAGGCCAGTCTACTGTTAAGGTGGGTTTAGAGATTTGAAGATGTCAGGTGAGATTAACCTCATCCAAGGAAGCTTTCCAAACTGCTAGGATTTGAGAAAAATGTCTACCAGCCTCAGGTCTTCTCTTGTGATCTTCATTACCCATCATATTGATGTCCTCATCTATCCTTCCAGGAATTTGTTTGTCATCAGTGTGGCTGCCTGTAAATAGTTCATGGCTCTGAAGGAAAGAGCAAAACACGGCTCTTTCAACAGAAGAGAGTCATCGATATAATGTTCAAAATAGAGTCTTCAAAGTAAAAAGCAGCTCCACACTCTAGATACTCATAACCCTTCAAAGTAAAGCTTAATATACATGTAAACACGATGGAACCCACCCATAATTATAATCTAACAAATTATCTGGCTATACAACACTTTTTCTCATTGCTTCATCATCTAAATTAGAAAGAATACACTAGAAGATGCTCTATGTTCCTGTAGGATGACCCAAGCTGAATTTTTAGGATCCTTAGTCACTGAGCTGCAGAACTTGCTCCTATAACCCTCTTATGAGATAAATATAACCAACTCTTCCCTGAACATACAGCTGTGGTTTGTTGTGGATGATTTTGCAAAGGGCAGATTGCAAGATTTCTTCCTCATCCTCCCTGGACAGTTGGAAAAACTCACTGGGACCAGTCTCCAGCTTCTTATGGCTCCTGAAGTCCAGGCAAAGGTAAGAAAGGCAGTTAATAGGGTAGAAAACAAGGATTGCTCATATCCACTTTGGGGCTGAGACCTAATCACACTTCTGCAGGTCCAAATCTCTGAACAATATTCTAGGTTCATCTCATATTAGTGTGTCTGCTAGACACAAAATGTAACAGAGGAACTGGTTTTGGGGTTGGGTTTTGTGGTGGCCATGGTCTGTAGCAATGCTGTCAAATTGTTATGTGTACCAGTTCTCAGCACCACAGAGCTTTTAAGGTTTGGATCTGGCATGTTTCTAGGTCACGTGTAGGAGACAGTTCCTAAGCGTAAATAGACAAGAAGTAGAAAGTCTGCTGTCTGAAAAAAGTCCTCAACTCATAAACAGTAAGATGTTGAGACCTTCAGCCATGCACGTGATCAGAAACTGTTGTCACCATCGGGATCCAGGTGTGGAAATGGTTTTGCAGAAAGATAACTCGCTGATGACATGATCCTGAGGTCTGGATGTTGAAAAAGGTTCCAAACCCTAATTCATGAGCCCTAGGTATCAGCAACAGTTATCTAACAAATCTCTGTGAAGAAATACCTCCTGCTGTCAAGCTGAATGTTCAAACTCAGATTAAATGTATTTTTGACACCTTCCGCTATCATTTCGGTTTTTTTAGCAGACACGGAAAACTTACTGCTCATATGTATTTTGGGGAGATGTGAATTTGGAGCTAGTGAAAATTGGTAGAATGTCTGTCCTGAGAGCCAAAGTCCTCTATTTGCAGAATAAGTTGGTGGGCTAGGCAAATATCTCCCATGTGACTACATGAATATGGCTGACTCCATTCACTAGCTGAAGACAGACAGATTGATGTGAGCGGATCAGCCGGGCTCGTTGGATAACTCCAGATCCCTCGGTGGGCTCTATAAAAAGAGAAGGAAGTTTGGCATTTTGGATTGTCAGACTTGTTTGGAAATGCAACTGTCACATCCTCTCTGATACTGTTTGTATTTTTGAGCGGTGTGAACTCCTCTGTGCTCAGCCAAGTTCTGATCTCTACTCTGCAGTGTGTACCATGGACTAAGGAATGTCTGTGACATCCCAGGTGTGTGTAACCTTACAGATGAGAACTCCATCAGTCAATACATCCAAGTCCAAACAGCTCTGAAAAGAAAGGTTATGAGGAACAAGACAAGACAAAGAGAGAAGTTGATGTTTCATTGTCCCTTCAGATTCATGGTCCTCTGTTGAGCCCTCCCTACAATCAATTAATCTTTCTCTTCATCCTCAATCACTCTTTATCACTTCACATTCATCTTCCTCATCGGTACCTTTGTGTCTACTGACCTAGCTACATCTCCTTATTTTCCTTGCAATGATTTGTGAGCAGCAGAGATGTTGAGACCAGTCTGTCTGCAGTTTGTTCCCTGAAGGAGCTTGTTTGACTCACAAGCTTGTGTCAGCTAAGCTTGTCTGAAAAGGCTGGAAGATGTGGTCCAACAGGTTTTATGAAAACTAGTGCCAGACCAAGGCTCAAGTAGATTAACTGGGAGAGAATTAGACTGAAGATTTTAAAAGTCCCTGGTTCAACCCAGGGCTTCAGCAGTGCCTTTTGGGCCTTTTTATGCTCAGTGCTGGTCTCCAGTACAAGACAAACAAGGAGCTACTGTGAAAGACTCCAGGACACTGATTAAAGAAAGTGGAAAGTTAGCACCTCCTTATATGTCATCTGTGGCATAATTAGCAGAGTCCACATGGCCAAGCATTGCAACCATCCAAGCTGACCAGCCAGCCAACAAACAATTTTGATTAAGAACAGGTTATCAGAAGAACCAGACCTACATATAAACAAAAGCAGGTTTGAACACTCCCATCCTCCAGAACCATTTACTGAGTTCAATTTTTTGTCTTTTTTCATTTTATTTTTTTCCAGAGAAGAAAATATTTCCCTGGACAGAAACTGCTTCAAAATTATCTCTGAACTTGCTCTGAAAACCTACTGCCTGTCATCTGCTGCAAGATCTGCAACACTACGTCACACACAGAGCCCCCAAATAAACTTCCGTTCTCATTTAAGGCACCATCTGTGTCCCATTTCTGCAGCGCTTGGCAGAGATCGCTTCCCTTCTATGGTGTGTTTGTTCCCCTCACTGAGCTGCAGCCTTCTTTGGAGGTGGGAAAGTCAGCGGGTGGAATTCATGCCAGCTCTGTGCAAATAGAGATCGTTTCTCCGTGGTGGTGTCCTTGGGGAGCAAGGCGTCCTTGATGTTCAGCCTTGGTCAGATGGTCATGGAGCAGACACAAAGGCTGCACCATGGAAGAGCCAGAGTCAATACTAGGCCATGAAGAAGATTCACTGGGACATTGACTGCCAGTGAGGGCAAGAGTAATGACGTGAGGAAGAGCCAAGATGACGACATCATGGACAGGTCCAAATGCCCTGGAATACCCAGTTGCTTTGGGTTCTTGTACCAGGTAACTAATGCAGTTCATAGTTTTGTCTTCCTATTATACAATGAAATTAGAATTGTAGAATCATTTAGGTTGGAAAAGACCTTCAAGATCATCAAGTTCAACCACTAACTCAACTGCCCCAGCCCCCACTACACCCTGTCCCTAAGCTCCAGATCTCCAGGACTTTGAAACATACCCTAGAGATGGTGATTGAGCCCACTCCCTGGGCAAGCTGTTCCAAAGTCTGATGACCCTTTCCATCACTTTTCCTAATGTCCAGCCTAAACTTCCCCTGGTGCAACTTGAGGTCATTTCCTCTTGTCCTGCCACATGTTACTTGTGAGAAACTTCCGCCTCTCCATAACCTCCTTCAGATAGTCTTAGACAGCAAGAAGGTCTCCCTTCAGCCTCCTTTCCTTCATTCTAAATATCTTTATTGCATAATTCACACTGCTGCAACACACAACAACCTTAGCTTAGGCTCTCCATCCAACCAGTTGAACATTCTCTGCAAATTGCATTGCTGTGCCTCAGTTTCCCCAGATGTCACAGTGACAATCTTCCTCTGTTCTTTTGCCCATGTGTGGTGAGAGTTAAACTGCAGGTGAAAGTACTTTGTGTTCTCAGGCTGCTTTTGTGTGTTATCCCAGCACGTGTCCCCACAGATGATGCTGTACTACTCACACACCTCTCATGTCCTCTTTTTTCTCTAATTCCTTTTATTTGCAAGAACTGCAAACAGTCATGCTATCCAGGAAAACACAGTCTTCAGAACACTGGCATCAGCGTCACCGAGCTGTGCTCAGGAAGCTGTTTCTTAGGAGATCGTAGGACTTTCAGGTGAATTATCTCAAAGTTGATCGGAAATGGGGAGATAGGAACAATAAGAAAACAGGACAGCTCATTTCAGAAGAACAGTGAGAGTGAGCTAAATAATGATGAAACACCATAGAACAGACTGAAGGTGATTTGAGAGACTACAGGAGCCTGGGTATAGGCCAGTGTAAATGGCCATGTAGGACTTTGTGATTCATCTAGAAAGGGAGAGTCTATCACATAAATGTTGCTGAGAAAAACTCTCATTCTAACCCTTCTGCCATGGGCAGAGATGCTTCTCACCAGACCAGGCTGCCCATGCCCCACCTGACCTGGCCTTGAATATCTTCAGGGAGGGGACATCCACATCCTAGGTGACCTTTCCCACTGCCTCAGCACCTTCACAGTGAAGAAATTCTTCTTACAACCTAACCTAAACCTCCCCTCTTTTAGTTTGAAACCATCTTCCTGTCCTATCACCAGAGTTCTTCATAAAAAGTCCCTCTCCAGCTTTTCTGTAGCCCACTCCATTACTGGAAGGATGCTGTAAGGTCACCCACAAACCTTCTCCAGGCTGAACAGACCAAATTCCCTCAGCCTATCTTCAAAAGAGAGGTCCTCCAGATCGTCCTCGTGGCCATCCTCTGGACTTGCTCTGACAGTTCTATATCCTCCGTGTACTGGAGACTCCAGAACTGGATGCAGGACTCTAGGTGGGCAAGTTACATTAATGTGAATCCCTTCTTCCCTTTCTGTATTCATATAGACACGTGCTCATTTGAATCTCAGTTCTGTGTCACTGCACAGGCTGTGTGCACGTGCAGCTGCTCTCAGAATGGTCAGTGGAAAGGTTAATTAAAACTGACCAATTTAATGAAGAGACATGACAGAGAGGGGAAAAAGCTCAATAATCTCATTTTTCTTCTTTTCTTCAATTCTACATTGGGCTGTCCTCCACCCTGCTCTTCTCCTGTCCTCCACAATAGCTGGCAAAACTGGCTACCATGAGGGAGGTGGATATAGGCAGGAAGCCATAGCCCCCAGGAACAACAGCAGAAACCCTTTAGCAGGGAATAGGTCTAGCTAGTAACACATTTGCCAGAGCTGGCTTGCTCACTGTCTGTGCCTCCCATCCTCTCAGCTTGGCTGGCTGACCAGCTCCAGGCAGAATCCATCCACCTGAGAGATGGAGCCAGCCTGAAGGAAAAGTTCATCTGGAAGGGAAAGTGAGCTCTTGGTGGAGAAGGTGAGAGGAGGGCAGGGGGATCCTGTGAAATACCTGTCTGGGTTTTGAGAGGGATTTTCTGGACTGGTCTGGGAGTAGGTAAGATGAAGAGAACTGGACAAGGGATGTTCCAATGGGAGTGTAAGCACCTTAGCAATGTGGTGTGTGTGGGGGGGGTGATCAGCCAGAACATTTTGTCATTTAGACTAATGAATCTATAGCATATTCTGCTAGACAGAAACTTTGAAAGCTGGAGAGGGACATTCTATGAGGAACTGTAGTGATAGGACATGGAAGGTGGTTTCAAACAAAAAGGTTAGATTTAAATTAGATATTAGCAAGAAATTTCTCACTATAAGGGTGCTGAGGCACTGGGACAGGTTGCCCACGGACATTGTGGTTGCTCCATCTGCGGGAGTGTTCAAGACCAAGTTGGATGGGGCTCTGGGAAACCTGGTCTAGCGAGAGGGTTTGGAACTGGATAATCTCTTGATCTCTGATGTTGCTTCCAACCTAAACCATTCTGATTATGTGATTCTTCAGGAAATCTCTCTTCCTTATTTGCAAACACTGCCTATCTTGGCTACAACAGGTGATATCATGTTTTAACTACTTACCTAGAGAGTTGCCAGCCTTGGAACAGGACAAATGCTCCAGCACTGCCAGACAATTAATGCTGCAGATGGCTACAGGCACGTTTGCAGGTGTTGAGAGGTTTGTGATGTTTTGTCTTCTTCTGGTATCTCCTGTCTCTTTTTTTTTTTTTCTCCCCTTGTTCAGTTTCCTCCAAGAGGTCATGTTTGGCCCTCCTGGGGAAGTAATTTCTCACTTCCCAACCACCACTCACAGCTGAGCCTCTCACAGGTCATACCAGCGATGCTGGCACCTGATTCCCCCGTGTGTCAGTTGGGTTCCTCATCAGCATGTACCCAAGCTGGGAATTCGTGTTTCTAGAGGTGTGGTCTCTTGTTGTCAAGTGTAGTTCTGGAAAAGCACCTTTTGAGAAGTCCTACAGCTGGAGGCTCCAGCAGCCTTGCTGTGCTCTGTCACTGCTTCCCCCGTCATGCACCAACACAGGAACCTCTACAGAGCTGGCAGGAAAAACTACTTTCTATAGTGTCCCTTGTTAGTCCGCCACAGCTGAGGAGACTTGACAAAAGAAAGGCTCTCTTGTCTTAGAGTGTGACCACACATTGTCCACAAATTTGGTCAAGATTTGGTGCTGAGCTAGAAGAAAATGCTCTCAGTCCTGCTGTAGGCTCTATGGCTGCTGCTGGCCAGGACTGAGAGAGCAGAAAGCTTGGTTTTAGAAGCTCATCTCCTGGAGAGTTGTCAGTTCCAAAGAGCTATCAGCACCAGGCTTCACATTTCCTAGATGCCCTTCCCCTGAGGGCTGTGTAGGTAGAGTTATGCAAAGCTTACAAGCTGAGCAATCAGACACATGAACTGAGCTGAAATTGCTGCCCACCCGTGAGCTGAAGTCTGTGACAAATCCTGGTAGTTTCACAGAATCATAAAACAGTCTGGGCTGGAAGGGACCTTAAAGATCGTCCAGTTGAATTTGTGTTGCCTGGTGTGCCAAGGTTGTGTGCAGGTAGCTCACATGTTCTCCAAATATCTCAGACAGTTGAGAGATGCTA